>JAPYZI010004550.1:0-13238 GCA_030523105.1 Ophioninae sp. A BG-2022a
CAGAGGATTTCGAATTCGAATTGTAAAACTCGATGAATTCCAGTCGAATTTCTCATGAAAAAATTTCCAAGAAATTCAAAAAATGAAAGAATAAAATAAAATAACAATAATAATTTTGAAAAAACGAAGAAAACATCAAAAGCCAGAGGCTTTCGAATTCGAATTGCAAAACTCGATGAATTCCAGTCGAATTTCTCGTGAAAAATGCCACGAGAGGAGGTACTCGTCTGAGGTAGCTTTTGGTGGGTCCGCGATATTTGGCACCGGTTGACAAAACCGAAAGATGATCAGCGACGGTATAGATGACTTTTTGGTTATAAGTGGAGCTGAGCAGAATGGGGTAACTGCGAAAACTCTTTGCCCGAGGAGTACTGACGTTATTGCTGATGCAGTAAAAGCGGTAAAAGCCGATACCTCGGCGCTTATCATCATCGTTGTCGTCGTTGTCGTCATCGTTCGGCTGCAGACGACGAGACCGAGCCTTCGAATAAACGGCGAAGAGGTAGAGGAGACGTAGACGCAGCGAAGGAACAAGATGAAGAGGAAGAAGAAATACTGAGGAGGAAAAGAGTAGAAGAGGGAGAGAGAGAGAGAGGGAAAGAGAGAAAAAGAAGAGAGAGATAAACGATAGAGAACGAGAGAGGAGCGAGAGGCGAAAGGCGGCGGAGACGCTTTTAGATTCGGAGCGTCCACGTAGCTGCGAACGCCCTGAGAGCAGTAGTCGCGTACCTTGGGCAGCTTCCACCTTGCCGGCTCTTCGAGAGCTCGAGACCGACGACAAACGACCGAAAGTTCGTTCGTTCGCATCTTCATCGTTACCTGCGTATTCCTTTTTTTTTACACGCCCGAATCACGTTAAGCCAAAATCAAAGATAAGCGGAGCTTAAGCTTGATGATTCCAAAGAAGAATACGCGGTAGAAACGAGTGTACAGAGAAGGAGAGAAGAAAACAACGATTTGGGAAACAGGCATAAGTGTAACTCGTATTTGGTCCCTTTTACCAAGTGGCAACCCGGTATCAGGGTGACCCTAAAGGCACTCATGCTGGATGCCTAATAACGAGACGATTTCCCACTGCCACGAATCTTTGGTACCCACGGAGTATATATTTACGGATATTGGTACTCGAGAAAAAGTACGTGAGCTCTGTGAATGAAAATCGTATCTCCGGAATCGAGATTCCGTTATTTTAAACCCGTCGTATAAAAACCGTCCGTGTGCTACGAAGAAATTTGATGCCAGAAGCATCGTCGTACAAGTTTTCATCAAGAGACGCAGAAAGATTCGGATGGATGACCGTGTGTGATAATGATCAAGGACCATGGTGGTTGAAGTTATGGATACGGTACAACGTCGATGAAACGTCAGCAAGTGGATCTAGCAGAGAAAGAAGAGACTCCGTATTGAATGAATTAATATTATCGTTGATCGGAGGTTTGACAGTGGATTTATCAAGAGCGATATTCGTGAAAGTGTTATTTTCGTTGTCGTTGTCTGCGTGGTTGGTCGAGGTGTTGTCGCGTTATCCGTGTTACGATAAATACCGTGAAAGTGGTGCGCGTGGCGAGAACCTATCAGAGGGACGCCGTTATGGCGGACCGTCCCGGTGTTGGTGGTGTTGGTGGTGGTGTAGGTTTAACGAAGAGACGTTCTCGTCGAGACAGCGGTGAAGCTGCAGGATCACGGGGTACACCAGCGCCATCATCATCGAAGGAACGACGAACGAAACGGGCCAGCAAACCGATGAAGGAACGATGGCTACTGACCCGTAAAACATGGCGTTACATGGCCGATGCTGGACGTCGTTTGATACCCGAAGGGGTCCACAATAGGCCCGAAGATATACCACGGATAGAACAATATTTCCAGGAGGTTTGCCAGAGAGAACCGAAGTTTCTGTTGTGGAGAAAAGCCTCGTATCCTGGTACGTTGGGTTTTCGAACGCATCGTCATCGGAGGTTGATAAAAGGTGGAAGTTGTCGGACGAAAGCAAGCTCGGCGGATGAGGCTGATGACTCGAGGGGTTCCGTTTCCTCGGTGGCGGGCCAGGGTCTCTTGTTCCAAGCAACTTCGGGCGGTAGGTTTGACGTTGCTAAAACCAAGAGGGATTGGCTACTGTCCTCCGGTAGCACACCAGCCTCGCCGAGCGTCCGAAGACGAGCACCCCAGGAAGACGCCGAAGTCAAAGCGCTGGCTGACATGCTGCAGAAATATTTGAACATGCAGAACGAAGGATCTACCGGTCCAACCGGACCACCTGTTAATCTTCAGGCTAAAGATATCGAGAAAGCTGCAGCCGCAGCTGCCAAGTCTAATTCCAATGTTCCATTCGACTATCAGAGCTTGATAACCAAACTTCAGCAGCATTTGGATCTTATAATGGCTGAAGGTAGTCAAAGTGACAAGCCGAAGGAGGGCGGTAGAAAAGAAGGCGAAACTCTTTCCAGCTCTATGTTGCCTTATCGCGGTGATTACGTTCATAAATCTTTGATCGAAACCCTCAGTCGTCACTACAGCAAATCACCAAATCGCGAGCACGTTATATCGGGTATCCTCACGGACAGAAAACTGCTGGAGAAGCTTTACTTCGATCTTCGTTGCACACGGGGGTTCAGGGGTCCCAGAGCTACGGGGGCTTATACGTCACCTTCGCGATGGTGGGGGACCCCCAGAACGAGGCCTGCCTCCAAGGCTAACGATAACAATTCTCTATCGGCTGGTGGAAGTAACGGAAAAAGGGACGTCTCGTCTCCACCACCCCTAATAGCCGTTCAGGTACCCAGCACCGATCGTGGTCCCGTTGACGGTGCCGTTCAAACGGACCCCATAGCTAGGGAAATCCTTGATGCTCTTCGAGCTGAACGGGAAAAGGAGGAAGCGGCGATGAAGGAGAGCGGACATAAAAATTTGTCCGGAAGACGAAGAAGCAGCGTCGATAACGACGACGTGTCGCCTTCGGTGAGTGACACCATAAAACGGTATCTTCGTATGGCTAGAAAAAAATCAATCGACGCTGACAAAGCTGACAGGTTCAAACGTGTAAATTACGATCGAAATTTACGAAACATCAAGGCGAAAGGGGAGATAACGAAACCCGGCGACGATGACGGTAACAACAAGGGTTGTCAGACCGAGGAAAGTTGGATATATACTTATCGCGACAGTTTTGGTATTTCGCCGGATGGCAACGCCGACAATTACTCGGACGCTGATACGACTTCACCGGTGAGCAGAAACGCCAGTTCGAGGAGCAGCATGGACGCCGGTCTTGGCTCCGAGGAGCAACCGTCGACACCCAAACATCATCATCATCAGTCCTTCCTATCCCATCTCCTTCACGGCTCAAATGCTCACAAGGACAAACCCCATTCAGCTCCGGGATCACCGGCTCTCACCTCGTCCTCCAATTCCCCAGGTGGCGGTACAGCTATGCAGAAGAGCAAATCGTCCAGCAGCGTCGTCCATCATGGCAGCCGGCTCGTCGCCAAAAAGATCTGGCGTTCGAGGAGCAAAAGCACCTCGAGAACGGTTAATCAACCCTCCGTTTGGACCCCTCAGGTGAGTCTTTTTCTTTTCCCACTTCTTTCTCTTCTTCTCCTTCTTCTTCGTCTTTGTGTGTTTATTTTTACGTTACGTGTGCTCGATGCGTTGTTAACTTTTATGCTCGTGGGACCAAGACGTGTTTTCTTCTTCTTCTTCTTCTTCTTCTTCTTCTTCGTCATCTTGCTTCTCTTTGATAGAAATCAATTAATGATGTTATATAGCTGTCGCGATCCCGCGCTGACACTCAAATGACTCTCGATGACAGACGTAAACCGAAAAATGTGTCGTCGCCTAAATTTTTCGTTGTTGGTGCAAAACAAGAAACTCGTAAAACTTCGGGTATTCAAGTTTTTAAACTGGAGCACGTGTCAGAGGGCCGAACAACACTACTGGTGTTCCGTGTTATTAACGGGATTCAGATTCCGGCCCAAGAATGTTCCACATATTCTACGCCTACGTACTTCACATCGGGGTTCGCCATTTTTTATCCGAGACCTCAATGTGACGATCAGCAAAATAAGCTTCTTGTCATGAATTTTTTTTATTCACGTGACGATTTTTTTGGCTCCATTGACGATTTTTTTTCCACGTGTGTTAATGTAGATTCGAGTACATTTTTAATGAACAAATAAAGAACAATTGAAGTAATGACGGAGTGCTCGTCCATTGGGAACAATCCTATTTCTGAAGAAATTGAAGAATTTGATTTCATTTGTCAATACAAAAAAAAACAAGTTTGCTCTTAAGCTGCATTAATGTTGCTATACATTTCACGTTTAGTTGAAATACGAAATCCTTTGAATGCACACTTCCACTTGGAACACCTGATTCATGGTAAAAATATTGCTGGATGGATATTGAAAAATCCCGAAAATTCTTGACAATTTGGGAAACTTCTTGATAAATAAATAATACACGAATTATTTCAAAATTAATCAGTAAAATATTGAGTAGATATTGAAATATGAATTTATCATGGTCGCTGATTGGAAAATGCCTTCTGCAGACGTTGATGGTTGCATAACTTTTTTTTTACGAAAAACTGTCGAAGAAAACGGCCGAATTCGATACTTTTTGTTCAAAATGCCGGCATTTCGTCAAATTATAAAAAACCTCCATAGCGCGATAGCGACTTTCCTACAGATTAATAAGCTTCTTGAAATTTTTATTTGACATCAAAATTGCGGCCACAATCGTGGACAATCGTGCAAGACCTTTTTTTTAACGTGTCACTTCAACAATTTATTTAATTATTATATATTAAATAAATAAAAGTAAAAAAAATCATTTTGGATACGACATGAATGTATGTATTTATAAAAATAAAACTAGACCGATTAGTTTGTTACAACATTAAAAAAAAAATGGCGAAAATCTTTGTTTTTTCGAAGGGTCACACTGAAACGATTCCTTAAGCCCACAGCTCATCCAGTAATAACTTAATACTCGAAATCTCAAAACATATTATTTAGACTTAAAGCCCGAATCGTCAGCACGTGTCATCGAAAAAAAAAACATGTTTTTACAATATTTCGTATATAGAAGCCTAAAAATCCCAACAGTAGCTTTTCATTTTTTTTTTTTTCGTTAACAACTGTCAGGCGTTCTGTTTCACTGTTAACTCAACCTCATGAAAAACAATCAAAATCCACGCGATGTTTTTCTTACGTCCAATGGATTCCTCCATGAAGGTCCCAGGCTTTAATTTTATCATTGTAATTTATATGATTAATTAAAGTACACGTATAAAACAGGGGCTTCAAATTATCAATTAATTATATTCACAGCGTACACAAATAAATAAGAAACATATAAATATGAAACATATCTAATAAAACAACAGAACAGATGCTATCATAAGTGCCATCATCGAAATTAACAAAAAAAAAAACTTTTTTTTAATGCAAAAACCATTTTGCAAAAAAAATCGATTTTTTAGGTGTTGAGAATTTCGAAAAAAAAATTGTTTAAAAGCATCCCACATTTTTTTAATGAAAAAGAAACCGTTCTAGTACACGAGATTGTAAATATGAAAAATTTAAGAAAAAAAATTGATAAAAATCGGTTGAAAAGTTTTCGAGTTTTCACGTTCACGACGTTACTTTTCAAAAAAACTCCATTCCGAGATAATGATTAAAGTTTTGTAAGATATTTTCGAAAGCACGTACTCTAGAAATAAGCAATAAAAATAATAGTCGATTTTTTAAACCCCAACTTTGTAGACAACCCCTTAAGTCGATTCGTATTTATTGGCAGAAACAAGGTACTCCCGGGTTTCATTTGCATTCGAACAAATGTGAATTTCCATGGTGGTCACCTCGTGGAAATTACCATGAAACGTTTCTGCAAATATGACGCGTGACCTTGAGCCTCCCTAGAACCTCTTTGACCGGAAACGCCATCAATTGGCTAAACTCCACCGTGAAGAACGATAACCAATTTAGGACTTTGAAATTCTCACTGGCGCCTCCAAAAATAGTTTCTCGTACTCCCTGTCCACCAAGTCCGAGAGTAACTGCGCGCCCCGTCTATTGGCACCCTAGCTATGTGTGTACGCACTGTACGTTCGCACTCGTGGAATTTCTGACAGCTCACATACGTACCGGTGTTTACGTGTGCGTAAAACAGCCCATTCGTTTTCTCCTAACTAAACGTTTGGTCGTAGAGCCAGGATTTTCATTGGCGATTAATCCGAGGATTAATCGATTTATGGGAAGCTACCTAGAATCTCGAAAAAAAAAAAGCCAAATTCCGATCTTTTTTTCTGGCGAATAGTTCATGAAAAACAAACCGCAGCTCGTCTCGAAATTTTGGTGATTATTTTTGTAACTTTTACTAGATCTCTGAAAAAAATGTACGTTTATCTTTTTTTTTTTTTAATTTTGAATTCTAGCACTCGGAAAGGATCATTTCCCAAATTTCTAGTAATCTAATAACAATTCAAGGCAACTTTGGTAATTTCATATTTGGTCCAATAGTCTGATAAAAAAAGTCTCATTTTGTAAATTTAATTGATACGTTCCGATCATTTTATTATTAACAATAATTACCTACAAACTCTATGTCGAGTTTTTAAATGATTGCTGATTAATTCATTGGAAAATTAAAGGATTCAAGATTTTATTTATTGAAATTTTTAAATACTTATTTTCATCACAATTTGTTTTATTAAAACTTGTCTTATTTATTTATTGAAACTTAACCTAATCAGTCGCTCAATAAGCGCGAGAGTTAATTTATTGATTACGTAGTATTTTTTGAATTTTAGGTAATTTAGGGCCATTTGTTTTCCATCAATTAATGTCTGAGAATAATTTTTTTAGCCATGAGGGAACGTGTTAAATTCAGATATTTTTAAGTAATAAATTAAGTACTAAATTATTTAGTAAAAAATTCTGGAATAATGTATTTAATTAATCTATTTATTCTATATTCTACTATCAAAAGATAATAATATCATAATGAATTTACTATCTATGATTAATATAATTAATAATTAATTCATAACATTAATGATTAATTAATATTAATTATTAATCAATCTACTATGGATAATTAATATAGTTAATCTACAATAATTAATCTACTATCGATAGCTAATAATTCTGAAATTTTTAAAAAATTTTCAGGATTTTTTAATATCCATCCAGCAATACTTTAAATTCCAATATATGTGCTTCTATGTTAGAAAAAAAATGCATTCGTTTCTCACTAATCGTTTCGCAGAAAAACTAGGTATTTGTCAATTTTTAAAACTCAAATCTACTTATATCGAGAGTTCGAAAAAAATCACCAAAGAAAACAGAAAAAACTGACCGCCGGCGAATGATGAAATTTTTTTCGCGACGTTTGGCAATGGACATGATATCCCGGGAACTACTTGATGGATTGTTTCCAAGTTTACAGGAGATATGACGAGCAATATTTAAAGATCTTTGACGATCTCACTTTTTTTAGATATCGATCTGTTTTTTTCAATAGTTACGTAATAAATGACGACTCGCTTCATAGATTTCATACGCTCGAGTGTCAATTCGTAGAGAGTTTGTTAAAAAACAAATATTATTTTTAAAATCGACGATAATCCACAACCGTCAAATGTACCTCATCGCATCTCCTGTAAATTTGAAAACAATCCATCAAGTGTTTCTCGAGATATCACGTCGACCGTCAAACGCCACGGAAAATATTGCGTCATGAGCTGATTGCCATGTTGTTTTTCTGTAGCGTTCGGTTTTATTTTTCATAGGTCTTTCATATATAACCTCAATAGATCTAACAATATATCATATTAGAAAAAAAAAATATATTTCTATATCACTAACCGTCGACCAGAAAAACAATTTGAAGGTGGCAATTTTGTCTGGCCTAAATCTACTTGAGTAGATTTAGCAAGTTATCGATAAGACCAAAATCGATTTTAACGAGAATTTCAATAATGCCATGCTTAAGAAAAACAATTTGAACGTGGCAATTTTGTCCGGCCTAGATTTTTGTCTGATTGATAACTTGCTAAACCTACTTAAGTAGATTTAGCAAGTTGTCCGGCCTAAATCTACTTAAGTAGATTTAGCAAGTTATCGATCAGACCAAAATCGATTTTAACGAGACTTTCAATAATGCCATGCTTAAGAAAAACAATTTGAACGTGGCAATTTTGTCCGGCCTACTTAAGTAGATTTAGCAAGTTATCGATCAGACCAAAATCGATTTTAACGAGAATTTCAATAATGCCATACTTAAGAAAAACAATTTGAACGTGGCAATTTTGTCCGGCCTAAATCTACTTAAGTAGATTGAACAAGTTATTGATCAGACCTCAATTTCTCCGGCCTACATCTACTTAAGTAGATTTAGCAAGTTATTAATCAGACCAAAATCGATTTTAACCAGAATTTCAATAATACCATGCTCACGAAAAACAATTTGAACGTGGCAATTTTGTCCGGCCTAAAACTACTTAAGTAGATTTAGCAAGTTATCGTTCAGACCTCAATTTTCTCTGGCGCAAATCTACTTAAGTAGATTTCGCAAGAGTCCCACTTTTCGGACATTTATTGGAATGTTCCGCTATATTAGCAATATACATGGAAAGTAACGAAATAAGTAAATAATAATAATAATAATAAATAAATAACAATAATAACACGTCCAAAAATTCAGACACAAAAGTGTTCGAACCCAGAGACAATACAACAATTACTGTCCCAAAACTGGTACAATAAGCTATTATTCAAAATTTGAATATATATAATTATAAATATTTAACTGTTCAGCGTTAAATGTACGCGTTCTGAAAACTAGAATTTACGAGCTTGATGGTAGTTCTGTTTTTCAAACCAATTTTGAGTCGATAAAACTTATCTGTAACGAACCAATGTATAAATTTGTATTTTTCAAATAAATAAACGAAATCAGATTTTTCTAGAAAGACGTGTATTTTTATTTCTTTTGATAATAATAATTATAATTAGTCTTTCTGGAAAAATCTGAGTTGTTTATTTATTTGTTTAATCTGAATTGTTTATTTAATTGTTTATTTAAATCTGATTTTGTTTATTTATTTGAAAAATACAAATTTATACATTTGTTTAAATGATTATTTAAACAATCGTTTATATCGCTCTACAGAGGGTTGATGGTCTCGTGTCTTAAATGTTGGCTCTCAGCAATGGATTTGCTTCATTTTCCGAGACTTGGATCTAGAATACTTCTATGTCTCACCCTCTCTTATACGGGGGCGCAATTTGTAGCTAACTCTAATTTGCACCCTAGTCACGAAACATCTCGTCGTCGCCCACTGGAAAGTTCATCTACTTCCAATCTTTTTTTCTTCCTTCCTCCCTATACGAGTATAGAAACGCTTATGGCTCCTTCCACCTTTTTCTCTGATGCCTCGATTGATGCTTTTTCTTTGCTCCAGTCTCCACTTCTTTTTTATTTGGCTTGCACGTGTTTCATTTTATTAGAAAAAAAAAAGCTTACGTCATGGCACCACGCGCGAACTTTTTTTCGTTACACTAGTTCGTCTCGTCGGTATATCCCTGATACTCGTAAATAACAATTATACAAAAGTAAAAAAATTGACAATAAATGATGAACATGTTTTATTAATAATAGCAATAATTCATGGTAATTAATGAAGATAAATAGGAATCTCATCCAATTTATGTTTGCTACTAGGTTTTTACTAGTTTTGCCAAAAATCGTAGGAAGATTATTAACTTTATAAATAGTTGGTTTCATAAAAAATCAACAAACTCAGAAACGTTAATTATTGACTTTCGATAATAATTATAGTCAAATTTGACGGTATTGACATATTTTCGACGTGACGTTTTGACTATACATTTTTTTCAACTATCCACCGAACAGATCTTCCACTGTTTATTTAATAAATATAAATAATCTTATTATAATCAATAATTATCGATAAACTCAATATATATAATAATATTATTAATATTATAATATAATATTATTATATTATAATAATAATTATTATATAATAATATTATATTATACAAAATGAATAATTATTTTTAATATTATTTTTGACAATAATAATGTTATATAATATATTACATTTTTAATACATTAATATTTTATTATATAAAAATCATTATTATTACACGTATTGCAATATTATTGTAATTACATAATAAATGGATATTATATTAATTATATGTTTATCAATATTGTTATTTTGTAACAATATTTTATATTGTTACAAAGTAACAATATAAAATAATATTTTATCAGGAAAACGTTGCAAACTGTTATTACGTATTTCTCAAATAAGTCTGTACATTAATGTTACATATTTGCAGGGAAGGTGTACCTGGGCTGGTACTGCAGGTCGGAGGGTGACTTTGCAGGACACTCAATTGCGTGCGCTCTCTGAAGTCGAGAGGAAGGTTCTGTGCAGGGTTGCAGTAGCCAAACTTCAAGCTCTCAACTTGGGCGTTCACATACGCCCACCAAGTGGTGAGTGAAATTTCATTTTCTAATTTACCGCATTAAATCCATCCATTTACACACCAGGATTTTGTCTTCTCGTATATTTACCATTGAAAACCCGAGTTTTCTATGTTTAAACAAGTGAAACTCAATGGAAATAATTTTCATCCTTTTTTTATATTTTTGTTATTATAAAAAATCGTATTTTGTAAATATCGATTTTTAACAAAAAAAAACATATTTTCTTTATAGATGAAAAATATTTTTCTTATTTTTTTATATATTTCATTACTAGTTTTATGTACACTAATTTTGTGTGAGAAGCAAAATACGAAGTGACATTGCATCATCGTATAAAAAAATTAATTAATTAATTATTTAGTAAATAAATAATGATGACAACTTTTTGTGAAATTCAAAATGGAAAATCGATATTCATTCACCTTACTGCTATTTAGAATTCGGAAATCTTTGCAAACATGCATATAAAAGCTAGCAATATAGAATGAAACTTAAATAACAGTCAATAAATAAAAAATTTATTGACGAGTAAAACAAATAATATTTACGTATTAAAATATTTGTTAAAGACAAGCTTTTATTCAATGTACTAGAAAATGGAAAATAATATTGTTTACAAAATCAACTATATGCGACAATAAGCTTTTATTTATAGTCAAATAATAAATTTAAATATAGTCACATGATAAATTTTTATTTACCGAGTGGAAATGATTTATTTTCTGGGCATGACATTCGTTTATCGAGTTTGAAGGAATAATATTTCTCCAGGGGTTGAAAGAAAACCAAACTTTATTACTTTTTTGCGAGTTGAAAAAATAAATGAGAATTCTTTTCAGAGGAATTATTCAGCATATATTTAAGTGCAGAATGTTTTTTTATTATTACTTTTGGACAAAATGGTGGGGAGAAAATCAATTTTCGAAATAATTTTTTAAGTAAAACCTGTAGTACAAAATTCGCAGAAAATATGAGATTACAAAACATACAAAAATAGTACATCTATATATTATTGGCTGTAAGAGTAGGCGTGCATTTTTTATTTATTCATATTTTGTAAAAATTGTGCATTTTTAACGAAAAAAGCTCGATATGTTGCTAAAAAAGAATAGCAACAAATTATTTATAAAATTAAAAGTTTAAATTGAATCGAAACACTAGTGATAAAATTTTAAACCGATTCATGCAACCGTGTTAAAGTAGCATTTTCGAAAATCGTGGTTTTGAGAAATTGGTTGAGATAAAAAGATCTTGGTTTTGAGAAATTCGTTGAGATAAAAAGATCTTGGTTTTGAGAAATTCGTTGAGATAAAAAAAACCTTGGTTTTGAAAAAAAAAAAAAACTTTCTTTTTGGGAATTTGGTTGAAATCGAAATTCGGCGTTTTGAGAAATCGGTCGAAATAAAAAATGAGGATTTTGTGAAATTGTTTGAAACAAAAAAACAGGATTTTGTAAAATTGGTTGAAATAAAAAGTCGTGGTTTCGAGAAATCGATTGGATAAAAAATCGTCGTTTTAATAAATTGGTTGAAATCTATCGATCGATCGAAATTATCGAAAAAATTGATTTTGAATAAAACGCATTTAAGGTTTTACAAACTTGTAAAAGCTTGATATTTTTATTTAACTTCAATAGACATACACATATTATTTTTGTGATATTGTACCATTGTTTAATCAATAAGAAAAAAAAGTTTTTTTTTTTTTCAAAATCCTAAACTAGTATTACACCTGAGATACTCGTTATAAAAAAATGTGTGCATGTCCAAAAAATCACCAAAACACAGTGGCTTTTTTTGAAATAAAAAAAATTCCACATCGATTAAAAAAACTGTTAAATTGATAAAAGTAGGAGGATAATTACATCGGACAAACAGGGAGCATCTTCAGTAAAAAAAAGGGGAGTAAAATTTTTAATTAAAATCACGAATCCAATCAACCGTATACTTCGTGGTGCACATTGATTCTCCTAAAGCTTCGACAAACGTCAGCCATTTACCCAAAACAAACAAAGAAGAACAAAGAAAAACCACAAAAAAAGAAAAAAAAATCAAATTTCCTTGAATTAGTCGGAGGACTCGGGCACGTTTAATTTTCGTATAAAAATTGAATTTCAGAGTCTCTCGGAAGTGGCAGCGTCTCGACGAAACCAAAGAGGCGAGCTTACCTGCTGAAACGGAAAGCACTGACGACGGGGTTCTTCGACAACAAAAGCAAAGACGACAAGGACAAGGGTCAGTTGGAAACGGCTCTTAATGCGAAATTTACACTGACCCGCTTCGTTGTGTCACTAATCGTAATCAACGCGAGAACACAGAGTGCTGTTGACATGACAAATTAAATCAAATAAAAACAAAAACAAAAAAGAACAAAACACGGAGTGTCCTTGTGATTCTTGTGCCATAATACGAACGACGGCTTTATCGATTTACGTGAAATATATTACACACGTGTACATAACCTGCAAACTAAGAGGAAAACCTAACATCGTAATTTAAGGGCATGACGAACGTTACCACGTGACACAAGAGTGCAAGAGAGATAGCCGAAACTTTGAAAACCGCGATTTATCAAGAACGAAACGTTTTCATCCAAAATGGCGACCGAGGGGCCTTCGGTGCCATCGTCCTGAATGCACACAACAAATTTCGTACCGATTGGTTAAGCCGTTTGAGAGAATAGTCGTTTCAAAATTTCGAAGTGGACGGAAGCGT
>JAPYZI010004551.1:0-21198 GCA_030523105.1 Ophioninae sp. A BG-2022a
AAAAAAAAAAAAAAAAACAATAAAACGAGTGCGTATAATCGTCTTTTATTATTTTCGTACCTCGCGTCACGTTTGCGTTGAAATTTGAAAAGAAATGATTGTCAATTTTAACGAGAAGTAAACAAACTAAAATTGACAATTAAATTGACAAACGTATTTTTTATTTAAAAAAATACGTTTGTTACAATTTGTTTGTATAAAATACGTTTGTATTTTTTTTTAAAATAAATACGCAAAAAAAATACGTTTGTATTTTTTTAAATAAAATATACAAACGTATTTTTTATTTAAAAAAACACTTTTGTTAATTTTAACGAGAAGTAAACGGGGTAGGGTGCAAAAGACATTGACCCGAGAATTTTTCTTTGCTCGGTAATTACTGTAAGAGAGCTGGAGAGGATTTACCGATATACATAATTAGCTGGGTAACGAGAATACTGTACTCGAACCCGAGAAATGTGTATCGCGCGCGATGCAGCTTCTTTCGAGTTTTCGATACAAACGCGTACGAATAACATCAAAGATTATCTCGTATTTAAACAGTTATATTTATACGAGTGAAGAAAAAAAGAGCACGTGTAATCTTCCCTCAGCGTGCACATGTTAATCCCCCACTTCTCTCTCTTCCAATCCGCGTACATGCGTTCTTATCGCGCGCGCGGTGCATGTCGGATGTATTATTGTTCGCGGATGTTAATAAGCCGCTCCGAGCGGCAAAGCTATAGAAAAAAAGGACAAAGAGAAGAAAAAAATTTCGCGAGATGAAAGCAGGCATTGCCCCGTAGTGTTGGGGCTTGCGGGATGCGTATGAAGTAACGCTTTGTCTCACTTTTAGTACTGACGAGTGGCAATCTCAGTGTTGAGTTTAAAGCTCGATCGTTCGGAGGGAGAGAGATGATGATGATGAAGATGATGATGATGATGATGATGATGATGATGATAATAAAGAAGACTTTATTATATAAAATGTGTACAAAAATATCAAATGGAAATTTATGCTATTACGAAAAATATAAACTAAGAAATATATCAAATAACCAAATTGATTGAAAATAATAGTAACAAAATGAACACGAATAAAGTAACTAATAGAACTGGAGAAAACTGAGTGAAAAGTAAAACAGAACTAAAATTTGAGAAACATAAATAATAGAGAGAGAGAGAGAGAGAGAGAAAACGATAAATTAATTGATTGTTATAATTTATTACGCCCCAGAAACGCCTAAGAAAATATACTATAAAAATTATAACAAAAAACACAAAATAAGTAAATTGGAAAAAATACAATTAATAAATCGTAGAAATAAAATTAACCAAACAGAAATGAAACTTAAACTAAAGAATCCAATAAATCAAACTGTAACTCGAAACAACAACAACAACTACTACAATAATAATAATAATAATAATAATAATAATAATAATAAGAGAAAAAGAGAGAGAGAGAGAACGACAAAGCGAATAATACACCAGTATATATATAGAACAACGATGTCCCAGTTTGTTGATCGCGAAGCTACATAATATTCCTCTGCCCCTCGTATCTCAGCTGGTGAGGAACGATAATTACCACCACCTTATCAATATCGACACAACAATCTCAAGATTTATCGGACGAGAATGAAAACTGATTGGTTTTACTCTCACAAGATAAAAAAAAAAAAAAAAAAAAAAGCAGTAGTGAGTGTAAAGATTTTTCGATTTAGTTTCCCTCACACTCGCTTTGCTTCACTTGCTGCTGTTTTTAATCGTCTTTTTTTATTTGTTTATATATATATATATATATATATATATATATATATATATATATATGTAATAAAAGATCGTATCCAGCAGCCATGCGCAAACGGTAAGGGCTGCGCTCGCGTCTTACAATTCCATATAGCCCCCTCGAGACACTCGAGACTATAAATATGTTTTGCCTTGAGGCTGCTAAACGCCAAGTACTGGGATTAAGATCTTTACGACGAGGGAGGGGCAAACGTTAGATTGGTCATGTTTTACAATTCGGAGAATTCACGATTGCTGAAAAAATTGGAGCGCAACAAGCGGTGATAGGAAGGGAGGGCGAGAGGAATTTAGGAAGAGGGGGGAGGGGGGCGGTAGAGCTAGATAATTTTAATCAAACGTGAAGAGGATGCAACCGGAGTTGCTCGTGCTAATAATTTCGAGATAACTTTTTTTTTTTTTTTTTTTTTTTTTTTTTTTTTTTTTTTTTTTTTTTTTTTTTTTTTTTTTTTTTTTTTTTTTTTTTTTTTTTTTTTTAAAAGGCAATTTAAAAAAAGGGACATTTTGAATGATTTTTTTTTAATGAATAAAAATATCGATGTGGTATTTGTTAGGCTCAATAAATACAAGCTTGAAATAAATTTGAAATTTTTTGATTGTGCATTTTATGCACTTTTAAAACACGAAAAAAATAGTAAAAATCGTCGTTCCAAGAGAATCCTCGTTCGGTTGGCTCGTTGCAGGTGTATAGAACGTGTGGTTAAAGTTTACAAAGATCTGTGGTAGTCTCGGAAATTTCAGCATCGAGCGATGTTAAAGAAAAAAAGTCGTTTTGAGATCAAACGCGTTCAAACGTTTTTAGCAAAGGAAATAACGCAAAGAAAATAAACTTACGCTTGATCAGTGATGCTCTCACAACTTTCAGAGAACATTCTCGAATTTATTTACTTTCGAAAAGTTTAAGCTTTCGTTATTTTGATTTTTATTTTTATTTCCATTAGATTTTAAAATGATTTATATATTTTTATTCGTTTTTTAATAATATTTATTTATAATTTTGATTTTATTTTTATAATAATTTTTAGAATAATATTTTAGAAAAATAGTTTTATATTTATTTTTACTTTTATTTGATTTTTTTTTTTTAGTTTCAAAGTAGAATCCTCACGATTTAGCTCGATTTGCTTCGAAAACTGTTTTTTTTTTTTTACCAAGAGATAGAGGGCGCAAGGGGTTGGGATGGGAGTGGGGGGAAAAGAGAAAAACGAAGGGGAAACGAAACGCTGCGGAACGATGATTGGTACGAATCACTCGAATCTTTCCTCAGCTACAAATGGATCAGGTGTTTAGATGGCTCTTATCCAAATCACATGATCCCGTCTTATACCTGTATTATTAGCATTTGCCTTTCCATCGCGTTCGCCAACCTCGTAAATCCAACTCGCTTTTATTACTTAATGCTTCGCTGGATCGGAAACTCGTCGTTTTTTTAAATCGCGATTCACGTCCCGATGGATTAGGTCAGTTTTAGATAATTCGGGATTTCCGATTCATAATCGAGGTATTTTTCCGTCGAAAGTTGAATATTTTGTGCCAAATATGCATCAGCTTAGGAGGGAGAGCCTGAAGCGTCACCAGAAAAAGGACGATAAACAAGATTCGTCACAGGTGAAACATCTCTACTACCGAGAAACGAGACGAAGAGCTCTTGGCAGCGATGCGCAGTCACGGAACGGAATAAATAGAAGAGTGACTGCTCGGATCGATATCCCAAAGGGAATTTCTCGATTGGAAAAGAAAAAAAAAAACGAGGGGCATACCTCGATGGAAACAAGTTGAGAAAGCTCGTTTGCGTCAAACGTAGCTTTTCGTTCAATCGAAACTTTTTAAATAATTATGGAAAAATTGATTGTTTCGATTGACGATAAATTCGTGGTTTAAAAAAATTCAATGGGAATTTAATAACGTGTCGAGTTTAATCGAATTTAACGATATTTCGAATTTAATCGAATTTAAGTAAATGTAATGGAATTCCGGATGTAATCGAATTTAATGAAATTTCGAATTTAATCGAATTTAATGATATTTCGAATTTAATCGAATTTAATGATATTTCGAATTTAATTGAATTCAATGGAATTTCCGATTTAATAGAATTTAATGACATTTCGAATTTAATCGAATTTAATTGAATTTAATGGAATTTCGGATCTAATCAAATTTCATCAAATTTCGAATATAATCAAATTTATTAAAATTTCGAATTTAATCGAATTTCTAGCTGAATGGTAATTGAAAAAATAAAACTAAATATCTATTCGAAAATTCATTGAAAATCAATCTCGATGGGGTTGAATTTCGCTCGGTTGTAACGGACCAAAATATTTTACAAGCTTACACTTTTATTTACTAACGCACTGAAAAATTACATTTTCTAATTTTTACATTTGCAAATTACATATGCAAAGAAAATTAAATATGGTGTTGAAGCATGCCTCATCAGAAAGCAAGCTTCCGCTTCATTCATTCTATTTTTTTCGACATTGATAAAAAAAAGTATTTTTTTTAAATACATTTTCCCAACAATAAAAAAAAAAAAACATTTTTTCCATCGCGAAACAAGGACGGATAAACCCAAACAATTCGATTATAAAAACACAGCCTCGCAAAAAAAAAAAAAAATAAAAATAAAAAATAAAAACATCGAAAGCAAAAGTGTATTAAAAATCCTTTTGCTTCGACCTTGAACTCTATTTGACCTTCAACCACGGGCCAACACCGCAAGCCCGTTAAAACGGAAAAAGTATTCTCCCGTGCAAAAAAAAAAAAAAAATAAGTCTATCTCGAACGATATCGCGGAGCGACGAGACCGGGAATGTCATTACCAATGTGAATTAATGATTCGTCAAGGACCACACGGAGACCGAGTGGGCGGATTTACCGGCTTATCCGGAGGGAGGACGAATCCGTGAACGAAGGGAATTGCGGGTGGGTGGTCTCGGATGAAAAACGGTTCCCGGACGAGGAGGAAACGTAAAATTTGTCGGAGGGCTCAATACGATCTTTGCCATCTCCTCTATCCCCTCCCCTCAGTCATCGAACCACCCTACAGCGTTCGAATTTGCGAAGAAACGAATTTGCGAATAAACGACAAAAATTCTCTCGAACGATCATTTCGGTCGAAGATTTGCGTCGTTCGTGATCCGCACGAAATACACACTCGCGACACGTTAAATCATTTGGTAAGCGAGGAGAGCGTATCTATTTGCAAGAATTTCGCAACGCTCGCTCGACTCGGCTGGTTATGATACAAGAGGCAAACGCGGATCAGAGCGAAACCTCTGCCGATCTTGAAAAGGCGAACACCGAGAAACGGATTCCCGACGTTTTCGCGTTTCGATACAGGATCGTACAAAAACAAAACGGCCTTTTTGACGACCAAGCGCGAAACGAAATTTTTCACGATTAATCAACGAAAACTCGAAACATTTTTCAACCCCAATGAAGTTCGAGTCGTTGGAACTCAATGAAATGTCGTTGTTTTTTTTTTCTTACTTTTTTTAATTTTCACCTGAATTAAAATTCGAATAAACGAGTTATTTGGGAATCCGCGAATAAAAATGAAAAACAAAAACGACATTTTTCGAATACCCAAAAAGAAAACGAAAAAAAAAAACGTTTTTCGAAGCCGCGATATAAAATAGAAAAACCAAAAAATATATATTCGTACATGTACTTATAAGATTGAAAAAATGCCTGAAAGTTTTTTCATCGTTTGGCTTGTTTTAAAAAAAATGAATTTTCGAAGATTTCCTTAAAATTCATTTTAAAGATGTAACCCCAATTGAATCATTAGCTCGTAACGAATTCCAAATTTATAAATCGAATCAGATAAATTTAAATACTTAATTTATTTAATAATAAAATATTTCCCTAGGCGTTTCATAATAATTGAATAATTAGAAAATTTAATAATTACATTTTCTATGTATTTAATAATAAATACAAATTAATAAGTATATTTATAAATAAAAATAGATAAACGATCGGCTCGTCGTAGCAAGATTTATCGGGTTCTAAAAATAGTTCTAAAAAGGGTTTTAAATTTGGGTTGAAAGGTGGACCGATGGAGTTTGAGTGATGTGACGTCTGTATAGGTGTGAAAGGGAGAACGACAGTGATGCATTACGAAGGGACGCATCAAGCTATTCCAAAAACCTCTCTCGCGTTTCCGTCCGTTTCACAAGAGGCTTCAACGGCAGCTGTAAAGTCGAAACAAACTCTCAAATATTCGAACAGATTTTTCTCCGCGTATAATCGAGGCTCGTGCAGACGAGAAGAACAAAACACGAAACGTGAATCTACTAACGCAAGAAACTCGACGCAGGTATCGCGCTGAATTGTTATTCTCGTTGGAAAGTATTTCCGAAAAGCTGATAGCTGTCTCTCTCGCGCTCGTGTGTCACTTTATAACAGCTGGTACGTCGCTTCAAAACGCGGACGCGACTCGAGGATGGTAAAGGTCGTTTCGTAACTTCCGGTGACTGCTATCTCGGATCCCCTAACCGAGGTACATATATATCCACCAGAATCCCAATTATCCGAACTAATTGAAATCAGGGGTTGCACGGATTATCGAAAATCCGGATAATCCGTTTGAGCCATTTAATAGTTAAACAAAGGCAGTTTTTAATCACTTTGGATTTTTTAATCGTTTCTTTTGATTTCGACTAATAACCGTATTGGCGTTGCGTAACTTAAACGTAACGGGAAACGGTGAAAACGAAAATTGCGTACGTTTGATATTTCGATGTTTTTTTTTGTTTTTTTTTTGGTTGTTAAGTTGGTGGACGCGTCTCCAACGTTTGTTGACGTTATCAGCCGTTTTGCGTGTTCAGTTTGTTTTTCGATAGATGCAAAGGTTAGACGCGTGTGTTTTGGTGCACTCGGCGATTGTTTCGCTTTCGAAAACGATAATACAACTTTTCACGCATCGTTGCTTCTTCTTGATGTTTTTGGCGAAAAAAAAAAAAAAAAAACAAGACAGTGATCACGCCTCAGCCACCGCATTTACCGAATTTGGCCCGCAGTGACGTTTTTTCTCTTCCCGAAACTGAAAAGAGCCACGAAAGGACGGAGATTCCAAAAAGGGCATATGAGAAGTGCTTCGATGATTGGAAAAAGTCGATGGCAGAAGTGTATTATATCCGAGGAGGATTACTTCGAAGGGGACGAAATAAATATTGACCAATAAATAAATACTTTTCGAGAAAAATAAAAAGTTACTTTACCGAGGGGGATTACTTCGAAGGAGACGAAATAGATATTCATGAATAAATAAATATTATGTCGAGAAAAAATAAAGTCACGTTTTTTTTTTTTTCAAGAAACCTCTTACTTGTAGCAAATTATTTATAAATTTGCCAATTATTTATAAACTTGCTCGCATTTATAAAAACAACAAAACCTTAATGTTTTCCACGTATTTATATTGTCTGGTCTATTCGATTCGAGAGCAGCCAATTTAGTACGAGAATTCAAAATTCAGTATGAAAATACAAAATCCAATCCGAAAATTCAAAATCCAATGTTAAAATATAAAATCCAATTCGAAAATCCAAAATCCAATCCGAGAATACAAAATCTCGTATCTCACTCCAGCATCACCGATGAAAAAGCCGAGAAAGATGAATTTGTATTCTGTGCTAAAACGAGATCGAAGGATTTAACAAATTCCGGCAATATTAAAAAAAAAAAAATAAACTCTCGTATCCGACGAGTACACGAGAAGAGTAGTGAGAAGGTGGGACTAAAAATTGTCCGAAAGTAGAGTAATCGAGAGCGCCATCTCGAAGCATGCACAAACCAACGGGGCGTTTGTAATTTTTCAGGACAAAGTGGCGTAACGCTTCGGTACGTATAAAATCCTAGCTCCGTGATCCTAGCGATATAAGAGGACGTAACCGTAGTGTTTTTACCGTTTTTCCTCCGAGCTACACTTCACTTATATAACGAAACGCGGTTGACGTCAACCGATCTGTAGACAGCAACAAGTGGCCGTAGGCGGCGCTCGTGAGAGTCATAAAAAGCGCCGCCTCGGCGTGACGCACTTCCGTTGCGGTTCACACCGGAGATCCGTTAAAACTACCCAACCTGATACTTTTTTCAACAAATTCTTCGTCCTTTCCTGACACGACTCTTTTCTTCCATTTTTTTTTTTTTTCCGTCCTCCAACCTCGTTGCTCCGTAATCTTTCGATCTGCGAAAGATGCAAAAAAAGAAAAAAAACAAAAAAAAAAGGACAATTCTCTACCGAGATACGAGGTCAATTGGCGCGCACGGTTGTTGCGAATGGGCCGGTATACATTTCGTCGTACATTTATAAACGACGAGAAGAAAAACGTGTCCGCGTCCCAACTACTCTCTCTCTGTGTATATCTATGTGTGTCTGTGTTTGTGTATGTTCACACGCGTACGCGTTTGTTACGTTGCGCGAACGAGCTGACAGTTGGCGAACTGAGAGAGCCGTTAGTAGTAGCAGTAGCAGCAGCAGCTGACATTGCCCGTTAATGCGGATGAAATCGTGGTTTCGGATTAACGAGATAAAATTGACAAGGCGGAGCCTGCGGAAGGTGGGGGGGGGGGGCGTGGAGGCCCAGAGGGGCCGAAAGGGAGAGAAGCGAAGATAGAGAAAGAGGGAGAAGATAGAAGAGCATAGAAAAGTTATATGTATATATATATATATATATATATGGCTCGATCTCTGCCAACACGACGTCGACGTACGAGAATTCGTCCCGTAGGGAACCAGGGGACGAGTGAACCGCTTCCTCACTGATCTACATTAATGACAGCCCAGAAAGAGCCCGGAAACGAAATATCCGACGAGCAAAAGAAAAATTGGTATTGGTGGGGGATAAAACAATTTTCCGAATACGATTAGTCTTCCGCGAAGTCAAAATTTCCGTTTGTAAATCATGAGGCGATTTCGGCATACTTCGAAATTGAAATATGGCATTTTTAGAGAAACGGTTTGAAGATCACAGCTCGGTGTGAATTCGCGAACGAGAGTTTCGACGAAATTCCGCGAATCGCCAGACTCGCGAGGCGTTTCGAAGGTCGAATCGATACGGCGAACCAGCTTCCGTGACTTTAGCCCTTTTTAGCTTTGTTGGAATTTTTAGCTTCGTTCGAACAGAGGTTTGAAATTTTGTTTGTTTGTTTGTTTGTATATAGGATGAATGTTTTTTTTTTTTTATTGACAAATTTGTCCATTTTTCAATGAGGAAGTTTTGCGGTGATTTTTTTTCGGTTGAGAAATAATAGTCGTTAATTGTTGCTTTTCGTGAGTTTTCTCGAAGCATCCGGTGATACGAAAATCACTACGCTGGGCTAAAAAACATTGCGTTTGATTATCGATCGATATAGTTAGCGGAAACATCGAGCGAGCACGGAGAAACGTCGGCGGGTTGTTTAAATAATAATTGTCTTCATTGTTTATCAATACGTTCGATGAAAATCAAGATATCGAGCACGGACACACTGTACAATAATTCCGCGTGAAACGTTCATTCCGTCGTTCCAATACTCTCGGAAGAAAAAAAAAAAAAAAAAGATCGAAGATATCAACCTGTTTTTGCGGTGCCCGAAAAAAACTAAACGCCGCGAATTTTCGTTCGACGGGATCGTACCTTATCCGCAGTCTTCGTGGGGTAGTTTTTGGCTGCGGCAAATTTGAGCCCTTCGGGGTTCGCGAACGTGCGAATTTTCGCTCGCCCGTCGATGGGGTCTCGTCCCGTACGTCGTGAAAGATAAAGAATCGTTTTCGTAATTTCCACGAAAGACAGGATCGAATCGTGTCCGTTAAATTGTGGGGAATGAATAATATCGATAATAAATAATACTTCTCGACGACTATGTGTCATTCACTAGTGACCGGTCGTTCACTGGATACCCCCTCCCTTCGACCTACGAACACACACACACGAACGGTTAACTCGTACGTTTCTAAATGCGCGCACGGTTATTTACCGACTCTCTATAAAACAACGCGGTCCCCGCGATTATTTATTCTCTTCGTACGTTCGCGACGCGAGTTTTCTTTCTTATCTCGTAATTTTCAGTTGGTGCGATGCGCGCGCGCGCGTTCGGTATTCGGGATTCCTTGTAACTTCTGGGAGGAGTCACTGCGAATGCCTCAAGAAACAAAGAGAGAGAGAGAGAGAGAGCATTAGGAAGAACGAAGAAAAAAGTACATTTTTCTTTTTCTTTTTTTCACGAGCACAGGAATCACCGAAAGGAAGCAAAAAAAACGAATTTTGCAGGTATTTCCTCGTAGGGATAGGTTAACCGTGGGAATAAGATCGCCGGATAATTCTCTGTGTCACGACCTTCGAGTTCATCAGCGAGATACGCTGGATGTTAACACGCGAAAACGTATCACCGACACCCCCGTAATAAAGCTCGAGACCAACTCCCGCCGATCGATTCGAGTCTTCCGATCTCCTTTCTCTCTCTCTCTCTCGCTCCTTCGCAGTTACGCTCTCCTCGCTCTCTTTCACAGCTGTATCGTTGGCTCGCTAGTTGATAGTCTGGGAAAACGCGATTTCACCCCCCTCCCTATGCTTTCCGGCCAAATTCACACTTCGGAAGGCGTATACGCGGGTAACGGCACAACACCAGAAAAACACTCGAACACATCACGCGGAGACGTGCGATTTTGAGGCTAGCCCGCTCGCGGAGCCGAATTATTGGCACAGCTAGCACTTACACACCGAATCACTTTACTTTTATTTTCCAACGTTGTGTATATTCATGTTACGTGCTTGTGTGCACGCGTGCATCAATCCCTCTGCCCTATCATTCTCTCTCTCTCTCTCTCTATCTTTTTCTCTTCCTCTTTCAAACTCTGTCTCACTTTCTTGGTCGCACTCGCGCTAGGTTTGATGCACCGAGAGCTACGGCGAGTCCGCCTGGGCACCAGTGAAACACCAGCTAAGATTGTGAAACACTTCTCGACGTAGTGTCGCTTTTTAACGTTCGTCTGCGTGTGCGCGTTACGCGTGTGTGTACAGGTGCGGTTGCGCGGAAGGAAAAACGCGAAAATTTTGTTGATAACCCCCGAAAATCACGACTCGGGAGTATACGTGCAATAAAACACGAAGACCTACCTCGAACATCGTATCCCGGGTATTGCGCGCTTAACACGTTCGCCAGGAACATGCCAACACTCTCGTCTCTCTTTTCCCCTTGCTTCTTCTTCGCTCCCCTGTTTTTCTTCCTTTTCTTTTTCATTCACGAGAACAATGATGTCAATCCCTGGCCTGGCGTCATCTCACTGCACAAACTTCGCACTATGCAATATTATCGGCATGCCCAGCACCACCAGAAGCAGCGCGCCTCTCCTTGCTTCCTATATAACAATAATATTTCTTTCTTTTTTTTCTTTCGTCGTACCGGGTGCACACTGAGAAAAGTCGCGAGTGTATTATGCTGCTGTCGCAAAAGTCCGAAGCTGTATAGCGGGAACGCCACCGTAGAGGGACGGAAAAAGAATGAGATTTGGGAGGGAGAGATACGGGACTCGGTCGGTAAGCGTGTGTCGAGGGAGTCATCTCACTGCATCGTAAACGCCGACAGATCGCGCCTTTATCTCGAAAAACGCGCGATTTACAATCCGTGTGATACATTGCTGACGTTTCGAAATAATATTGTCATAGAAACTGTTGTGCGATGTTTTTGAAAAATAGCATTGTTATTTCAAACTTCATAAAAGTGTGTGATCTTTATTCAAAACTTCAAATTATCACAAGGTGGCGTGATACGCTATGCAAATAAACGGTTATGCTTAACATTTTCGAAGGTTTGACGTACGTGTAGGTTATACTTTCACATCGTCATTTTTTCCCAGATTTCAAGGAATCCCGAGGTAACGGAGATTTGTAAAAGGACGAACAACACGAATCGTTAGGACAATGCACGACAGTGCCTATTACGAGAGTCGAGTTCCTGTCAAGGATCTGGGACCCGTCAAGAATTTCCGACGATTCATTTGGGACGGCGAGAGAAGAGCTTTCCTTGATCGTACAGCAAGAGATTGGGGTAATTTTTGTTTCATGCACGTTTCCAAAGAAGAGATAACAAGAAATGTCTCATTGTTTACACCAATGTAATAATTCTTAATTTTTTGCAGCTGTCTTAGGTCTCTTCTATCTGTGCTTCTTCGGCGTACTGTTTTCCCTGTTTGCCTTGCAGATGTGGATTGCCCTTGGATTCCTGGGAAAACTCGAAAAGCCTTTCATGCAGCACAGCAGTAAAATTTTTGTTAGAACTGTCTACGAGGCCAGCATGAGGTCGTTTATGGAATTGCCTATCGCTAGTTTCAACAATCCAGGTGGACGATTGCCATTTATATTTTGTATTCGTTGATGTGCTTTGCATCTTTATCTTTACAATAATATATCAGCCTGCAATAATTTCATGGGTATACATAATCCTCAGAATTTGTATACCATCTGTATTGCATGTTTGAATGTCTTGAGATTACGGTTAAGAATATGTAATAAAAAGTAGTATTTTAATTGAAGGGAACACATGTCGGTAAAGCAATAAATATTCCATTAGGTTTAGGATTTGTACCGAACATTCTCTGTCCCGAGACATCGCCCATAGTTTGGGTGAGTGCCTCGCACGCCAGATCAGATCCGAAGAAATACATTCGAGCCATAGAACGCTTTCTCGAGGGTGAGATCAACGTTACGCCACTTTTCGTTTGCAAATTCATCTATTTAAAAAATGAATGATGAACGAATTTCTTAAACCAGCTGTAGAAAAGTTAATGTTGTGTCATTGCTATTGAAACACTGTATATTTTTCCCTTACAGAGCTAAACTAATTGTGACAAACCAAAAATCAGGGTTATTCATAAAAATCTATTTTGAAGGAACAAGCGAAGTAAACGCAAAACCTTTTACACATTTCTATGTACATTTACCAAGTTGCGTATCAAGTTTCATAAAAAATATTAATTATTGAAACAGTTATAAGCAATGTCGTTAAGGAAATTTAAAAGCGAGGTGTACAACGATATACTTGATTCTGGTCCCTCGGTTCATCTGAAACAAAACAAGCTTTTCCTTCGATAATATAAGATTTTGCATAGCATTTTTATTACAGTGTTTCAGCTATCAAGACAAGCTTGATATATTTTGAATCCGTTCTTCAGGATACAAGGTAAAAGAGTCTAGTTACGACACGAATTGTTCGAAGGGAAGACTGCGTACGAGCATGGACAAAAAACCATGCTTCTTCAATATTGCTGACCTCGGGCCTTGTTCGGTTGCACCTTATGGATACGCGTCACCGTATCAACCTTGCGTGCTCTTGAAATTCAACAAAGTAATCTGACAAGCTGGAACGTTGGGCTGAAAGCAGTTCGGACAGGGTTAACCGTCGAGCAAAAACCTTCTTGAATTTTTATTGACAGAGATTCGACTGGGTACCAGTTTACTACAATCAAACGTCGGAATTGCCGGAAAGTATGCCTCTCGATTTGCGGTCTGTCGTCAAGTCGTCGCAGCAGGTGAAAACCGTGAAATATGAGGAAGGGAAAATTGGTTAATGCAGAAAATAGTCGGATCAACTTTGATGAAACTTGGTGTTTGTAATCTGTGTTGTCAATCATGTAGAAAAGCGCGAATCAATTCTCGATCAAACTCCGGATTGATTTTCCACACCCGTTGTTCATCATTAACGAGTGAACAACGGTATGAAGAACGATTAATTGCAGTTTCGCGTATGGTTGTCGTGTACCGGAGCTTCGAACGTGGACAAAGAGCACCTCGGTGAAATCGAGTATCATCCCACCCCCGGATTTCCGGTTGAATTCTTTCCGTTCTTTGGACATCGGGAATACTTAGCGCCAGTCGTTGGACTCGTTTTTAAAAATCTTACGGGTAATACGATCCGCGTGCTGATAGGAATCGTCTACAATGTGAATGTATATACAAGACAAGGCACTCTCGCGGAAACGTAGTTCTTTCTTTGTTCCAGCTAACAGACTTATCACTGTGGAATGTACAGTCTGGGCGCAAAACATCGGCCGCGATCATCGTTATTGCTTGGACTTTCAGATTAT
Source organism: Ophioninae sp. A BG-2022a (assembly GCA_030523105.1). NCBI lineage: Eukaryota > Metazoa > Arthropoda > Insecta > Hymenoptera > Ichneumonidae > Ophioninae sp. A BG-2022a. The sequence continues at coordinate 13,865 of JAPYZI010004551.1, forward strand.
GATTGGCAACCCGTAAAACCCATTGGTCGCAGGTTTACGGGTTCCAATCTTGCCAGTCTCTGAATCGATTGCGATTTCTTCAAACAATTGGATAACAATTCTATTGGAATACTTGAACGAGAATCACCGTTTTTTTCGAGTCATTCGAACGGATCTGTGAGAAAAGTGAAACGGTTGATTCAAATGGCATGGCGATTGTGTTTTCAGTTAATACGCTTCCATGTTGAACTTGGCGGTCCCTTATGTGTTCAAGGACACCGAGTAAATTAATATTCCCTCCTACTTTAACAATCTTCCGTTTCCTCCATTTTTTCTATTCGAAGTCAGTTACGGTTTATACAGTTACGCGTCCTGTACAACTGTTGAATAAAAATTTAATAAAAATTCTCCTTTCGGAGGTACCGTAACAACCAACGTTTTCCTCTTGTCAGCAAATAGACCTCCGCTTTGTTCCATATTCGAATACGCCGAGAATACGCGTCCCTGAAACAGATACGAAAACCATCCGAAGTTCGCGGCCTTTCTCGTCTCGTCCGTTAGCAATAAAATTGGGTTCAATAAAACGTTATCTTTGCGATTTGGGATCACGTTGAGATCTTCTGATAAAGTTGATATCTCGTAAGTACGCGGGTAATTAGTTGGCGGTATATTCAACTCGTACGAGTGTAATTGTTATATTTTCGTTTGTACATTCAATAAAGAAAACGAGAATTTTGTCGTTCTTGACAAGCGCAAATGTAATTACGGATGTTTAATTAATCCGTTGAGAGCGGTGATTTCCTGGGGTCTCGGATCGGTTAATCCTGGGTGTACAGCGACCCACTAATTCTTTTGCTTGTAAAATACGTTTAAAACAAAATTTTTGAACTTGTTTTTAAAAAAGTCTCAAAAATTGCCACCCAGCGCCACACTTTCAAAAGAAGCCGAACGAAACGCGAAACTCCGATGCGACACCGACTCGAGTCAGTGGACAAAACTGGCGTGAACTTCTGCAACTTACCGCTCACCTAGATTGTCGCTCGTCTCCGAAGGGTCTCGACGGGCTTCGAGTTTAGTACGTATACGTACATACGTACTCACGGAACAATTCAGAGATGAGCGCCCCGTAGGAATTCGCGGGGCCTAAACTCCACAAATGACGTCCGAGATTTAACTCGAAATCGTAATGAATTATGGACTAATCGAATATACACACGGATTTCCTTTTTTTTTTAATTGATTCAAGAAATTTAATGGGAAGACAGCCGTTCGTATATCAAATTAACACTGTCTGGTCAATTATTGTGAAACTCCGAAGAGCCGTTTAGGAAATCCGTGGTAGAATCTATTATCCCGACTCGGTCGGTAATGCCCCCTTTTTATTTTATCAGAGATATAAAAAATACAATGTTGCTCATAACATTTCAATGCTTCCTAGCTCCCAGGGACACGAAAACGAGAAAAAAAAACATTCTTTCCAATACGTTACACGTGATGCTGTCCATTTTTAAATACCTCGATTCGCATCTTTCGCAAAGAGATCTATACGTAACCTCGATTGTTTGGACTGGTGTAATATTGTAATGAATTCGTCTCGTGACGCGTTGTCGGAGCGAATTGCGCAACGCGTGTGTTCCTCTTGAGTAACCACACCGAGAAAGATGAAATTACCACGGAGACGACGAACGGAAAAACCTTGGGGCGCAAATATCGGTATTGAACACCGACCATGGGAGAAGCCGGCTTCGGTCTCTCCTCGTGATTATTTGTGCTTAATTAAAGCGTTTTTCATTCAACCGGCATTTCGAGTACACGTAATGCTATTTCTTTCAACTGGCCTCAATTCTTTATTCTTTGAAATCATTATTATTGATCTTTCATCTCTGTTATAGTCGTATTAGGCGCAGTAAATAGAAATTCATTATTTTCTGGAGTCAACGAATCACGAAACTCTCGAAAAAGTTCGTTTAGTACGAAATCTCATCTTTTTAACGCCATCTACTGTAACCCGGTCGGACTTATACAACGCGAGATACGGATAACTAAAGCCATCTATTGGAATAATCATAGATTTCTTTATACTACACCTAATATTTATCTCGGCGTCGGATTGGTCGAGTGATGAAACAATTGCAAAAATGACCAAATATTCGTTTGTTCGTACGATTATTTCGATCGAACCTAAATATTTCGGCGACATTCATGTCTCATCTGGAATTAACGCCGAATTCTCATAATCTCTGATACAGCAAATTGCTTTCGTTCTTAGTCCGAGAGAAAGAGCAGGAAGCCACCAGTTCTGTGCTAAATTTCGAGTGGGACGTCTTTCCAGCAATTTACGAGTACTCTCAACGGCTACTCTCGGACGTGTTATATTTGTTTCCATTAGTACAGCTTCCATTAGTATCGCTGACTCGACGACTATGATTTTATAGACGCGGTTTGGCCTAATGAAAAATGTTAATCGCGAGGCCGATGACATTGCATATATAATGTTGGTTTAACAATTAATGTGACGTTTAAATTTCGCGGGCTGTGTACGTTCGATTTTCGATCTTTTTTTTGGTTGTTACGTTGGTACGCGTGTCTCTAACGTTATCAGCCATTTTGCACGTTAGTTTGTTTTTCGATAGATGTAAAGGTTAGACGTGTGTTTTGTCTGCTCGGCGATTGTTTCGCTATCGAAAACCAGAATGCACCTGCTCACGCATCGTTGCTTCTTCGTGATGTTTGTTGGCGAAAAAACAAGATCGCGATCACGCCTCCGCCACCGCATTTACCGGATTTGGCCCCTCGTGACGTTTTTTCTTTTCCCAAAACTGAAAAGAGCCGCGAAAGGACAGAGATTCGCTTCTACTTCGAAGGGGACAAAATAGATATTGACCAATAAATAAATATTTTTCGAGAAAAATAAAAAATGTATTCTTTTCACAAACCGCCTATACCGCGCTGTATGACCGATATTGGTATCCCCCCACTTCTCATGAGTTCAGTGGTTACTTCCGCGCCTCGTTTACTCGTACATCACATCGCTCGCTACGTTTCATCGATATCCTCACTCCTCCGATTTCACTTGTTGCTTTTCCCCTGACATTCCCTTGAGTTTCATGAACTTCTTCGACTCTCTACTTTTTCATACAATGAATATAAATTTTAGACGAGTACCAACTATTCGTACGTGCGGGAAATCCCTTTTTTTAACCAGATTTCTTTTTGTATTAAATGCCTAATCCAAATTCCAATTTTTCGTCGATTTTTTGCATTTTTCGATTCAAGGGAAATTTCCTAGAATTTTAAATGGTATTTGCGCATAGCTTTGGTTTCGTGACATCGACTAATTCGTGTTTATGTGAAAGGTTTTTATGTGGATAGGGGACGCTTATCTCGCCCACATCAGTGTAGGGCAAGGGTCGATTTTATCTCCCAATAATCACTACACACCTTTTTATTTTTCATACAACATTAATCGGATATTTTCCATTAGATGGGATTAATCTGCGTCATTTTATGAAATTAGCTTACGGTGACAATCCGAAAACATCGCTCGAGGCAACTTGAGCTCATGAAAGTACAGGATGTGTTGCAGGAATGGAAGATTTTAAAAGCTGGTTCGCTATACCCACAGATTCCTAAAATCGATATTTCCTTTCTCGAAAAATCGAAGACAAAAATTCAGTTTTTTTTAAATCGAAGTACGAAATAAAAAATATATATTTCAAAAGAATAGTTTGGGTTAAGGACTTCGACCAAATTTACTTTTTTTTATTACGTAACATCCATTTATTCAATAGTACAGTGACCTAACCTCTTTTATATACGAAGAGGAAGAACGGTCCCGTCGCTGCCACCCGAACAACGTCATTATTGTTTTCGTACATCAATCCGATGTTGAATAAGGGGGGCGTTTCTATTTATGTACAAAAGTTCGTTGATCGAAAACACAGATGGCTAATCCGCGATGAAGATAAATTTATACATCGAAACCAGATTTACAAAGAGTCACGGAGATCCGCAGTCGCACCAAACTTCACGCGAAGAACCGACGCGAAACTGGACGGGGAAACCGGTTTTATATCGAAGTCGCTTTATTTCATTTTTTGTTGATCTTTTTATTTGTTATCCAAGGGCTACGGTTATAAGTTGGGATCAGCAGTGAAGAATTTCCGAAGCTTCGCGTGACTGCCCGAGAGGCCGGAAAAATCGCGACGGCGCAACGAAGCCACTCCGATGATACGGTCGTGCGAACTCAAACATTGGAAACGTTAGAGACTAGAAACGTTGAAAAAAGAATAGCTTTGGTTTCTAATAAGAAAGATACAGAGGGACTTTGATTTCGGTGGGGCGGCAGTGAAGGTAGTGAGAGAGAGAAAGGCACAACGAGAGAGAGAGAGAGAGAGAGAAAGAGCGATACGTAACTCTTACGCAGGAAAGACGTACGAGTACGTAGCGATGGGAACGCGAGCAGTGTGCTTTCGGCATTAGTCGCAGAGAGATCGTGGACATCGCGAACTCGCGTACCGCGCCGAACGTGTCGGGATCTGGCGGTTCGTCAACAACCGTAGACGTCGTTTCGGGAGTATTTTCTTCTTTCTATTCGTGTATGACATACGCGTGAGGTCGCCGAGTTTTCGCCTCTATGTAGATCAAAAGCGACGTTTTCGTACTTTTTTCTTTATCCGCTACGGTGGCGCTTTTGTAAACCGCGTTTTGTTTTTTTTGGTTGTTTTTACGGAATTCGTCGCTGGTCGACAATATCGTTCCGGGAACAAGTTTACGAACGAAATTTCGCTGATAAAGTTTATTCGAAGATCGAAAAGTGTACACCGTGAAGCTCGTCGCTAAGATTGTGAGAACTTCAAGCCGTTGCTATTTGCCGTTGTGGCAAAGTGGGGGCAAACAGAAATCGGAAAAACACGCGATTGGTCGCGAGTTGCGATGAGTGCAGCTAAGAATAACGCAACGCCGAATGGAAAATACACGTGCGATGATTATATGCGGGTGCCCGTTCACAAAACTCGTTGGCAAACCATCAAAGACGAAATCTACAATCCTAAAGAAGGAACGATTATAGGCAAAACCAGCAAGCAATGGGGTAATTTTGACATTTCCGTATAGCGCAATATCTAACCACTTTTTTTCATTAAATAATATCGTCACTTTGAGGGACAGCGGAATTTTTTGTTTAGCGGTTCTGTCGAATTCCGTTGGGACCGAAATTCGTGTTCTAAAATCATTTTGCCGATGTTTTCGGATATGGTGTAGTGAACTATGTTGCGGAATAAAGTTGCAGTTCGGTGAAGTTTCATACAAGCAATGTGTATCTTGTATCTCAATCCAACTTTGAGTAAAAAATAGAAGTAATTTACGGAATAAAAGTAGGAGCGTCCGTCAACGAATTAAACACGGCTGTCACAGCGTTTGTTACACATTTAGCTTTTCGTTTACGAGCGAATGCACGTGCTCGTAGCGCCACTGCGCCTCGTAATCGTCACCTAGGCAAACTACAAATCGACCGTCCGAAAGTCTTTTCTTTCGAAGTATAAAATATGACGCGTGAAATACGAGTGCCGGAGAGATAATGGATATTTTTGAAGCCCGATTTCTGACAGCTGAATCATCTTTAACGAAACTAAAATCATCAGCGTTTCTATATGATTTATTATAAAGAACGGTTTTCGTTTTTCCTAAAAAACGCGATCTCTGTAAAAATTGGGTTGTTATTTATGAGGTTATGTCGACTTTGTACCGTTTTAATTATTCAATTTTTATCGAATGGTTTGGACCGTGACAATCGCTCAGACGATTTTACATCTCATCATAAACTTGCAATCTCCGTTTTCAAATACTTTTCACAACTATACAAACTCTTAAACAGAATTTTAGGATTCGAAATAAAAAATATGATTTTCACAGTTGTTCAACAAAGACATTAAAAGACTATTTTTTAAATTCCAAGCTTCTGCAGGCTCCCGAATTTCCGAAGAAAACATCGATCTCAAGATTACTGAATGTCCTCGTTTCGAAACCTTGCCACACGATTTGCCATTCGGCACAGAAATGTCTGACCCTCGTGCGGTACGCTTTCTTTGGACGTTGCGCCATCTTCCTGAACGATAAAACATGTCACTTTATAAATATATGTATATGCGCACGCACACATTGGATGTTTCATATTAATCGTGCACTCGCTATAAATCGGGAAAGCAAACGATTAAAAAAAGCTCAACCCCAAAAAGTCGATGTTTCGAGGTTAAAAATTCATGACTGCTTATGTTTTTTTTTATCACCACATATTTTCAAGCGTGTCATAAAGTCTTGACATTCTCAATAAAGTAGTCGACTTTGAAACACGAAACTAACGAAAACAAAGAATAGTTTTTCGCTTTTTAGGTTATTACGGGCGTGCGCATTCTGTAGAGTTACTGCGGAACAAACGATGAAAAAAATTCGCGGTGCGAAGGAAAAGTAAATTTGGGTTACCGAAAAAAACGTTTTAACCTAACAAAATAACGTTCATGTAAATACGAAGTTCAAACGAAGTGCAATGATCGAACCATTCTAATAATGAGTCGACTAAAGTTTGTCACTTAATCTTATCTATTCCGAAGTTTTATAAGCTTTGGAAAAAACGTAATAAAAACGTGGTCTCCTACGCTCCCTTATTTGTGCAGTATCTCTTCTTATCAGCCCCTCGCTCATGCAGCAAAAACGTTTTCTCTACGTCCTACCTGTGTTTCGTATCGATATTATGTATACTTATCGACAAAATTGATTATCGTATATCCTAACCCATTTTATTATCGATTCTCGGCCGATCGTGAGCTCGCGGTTGATTTTATTGTCAGGTTTGATAATTATCGCTGCGTCGAATCGACATAATTCCTGAACTTTGTCACATGTCTCGAGATAGCGAGTGAGCTGATGAAGAGGCAATATGTTTCCTGTGCGACATCCGTGAGACAACGTGCGATAAAGCGCCGCGCGTCGGCCGTATACATAACCTCTATCGCAGTGCTCCCAAACAAATTTGTAACCTCCGTCGTTACGACAGCTACCGTAAGCTGCAACAGGGAAAAATGTCCAAAAAATATTCCAGAAACGTTTTTCCCATTTTCCCAGTCTAATTTAGCACTTTCGGCAAAAACTCGGGCATATTCGTAATCAGCAGAAAATTTCCGATTAAATCGACCATTTTAAGAGGTTAAAAACGGAAAAAAAAATTTTCGACTTCCCCCGGCCACTTTTCCAGAATCTCAAAAATCGCGATATTTCAAAAGGTCGTAGGATGACCTTCCCGTAGGCTATGGGGATTCATTTGGGGGGTTTGGAAAAGGTTTTTGCCTAACTTAAATAAT
>JAPYZI010004552.1:0-13231 GCA_030523105.1 Ophioninae sp. A BG-2022a
TTTTTTTTTTTTTTTCTTTTTTTTTTTTCGTACGATTCAGGACTTGCAATGCACGAGGAATTTCCGAGGAGGAGTCCTGACTCACTCTCGTCTCTCGCGATGTATATTTGCGAGAGGTGAGAATTAAAAAAAAAAAACAAAAAAAAAATTCACGCTCTACATTATTCCGTGTTTCGTTGATTTTCTGTATATCTTACGTAACTTGGCTTTTATCCCGTACTTTCATCACACCGGAGTGTTTGTCGTGGACCGAAACCTTTTCTACCGCATTTATCAGAGTATTATAACGCCGTGTATCATTCGATCAATAATAATAATAATAATAATAATAATAATAATAATAATAATATTAACTTAATTATTAAATAGTAATGTACAATCGCCCATTTTCTTCGTGCAAAATATACGCGCGTACTACACGTACGAAATAATTATTTACAAATCTATTCGTCCCTCTACGCGACGAATACAAGGAATTATTTCGTTAAATATTAATGAACGTAGATCGAACGAGCCACCGTTGTTTTTTTTTTTGTTTTCTATTTACAAGTTAGAAAGTGAGGACTTTTATAAGATCCGCTCGTTCCGATTTTTCTTCAATCTGCGACTGCTCTTTTTATCCTATTGGTTATACTTTACTCTCCAGCCTGTTGACGCTGTGCTGCTTGTTGGCGAGGCTCGTTTGGGCCGGCGTTCGCGGAGCTATCGTTATTTCACTCAGCTCGTCGGTTTCCGATTGTCCAGACGTGTCGGACCTGTCCGCCGCGCTGTTTCTCTGCTGAGACCAATTGGAATAATACAGTTGGCGATTTAACACGATTTTGAGTATTGGGTTACGAAGAATTAGGAGGAGATAACGAGAATTATGGATAATTCAGCGACGGCCTCGAATTCGAACGAAATTGAGAATTTCAAACAGTTTTTCAATAAAAATCGTCATAATAATCATTAGCTTAATAAGAATAAAATTAGATTTAGGTTTAATTGAGGTTATGAAATTGAAGTTTTACAAGTTTCAAAACGCGATTTCTCAAAGTTATATTTTTTTAATTGAAAAATAAAAGCGTCAACTTCCGCGTTTATGAAACGCTACGAAGACTGACGGGATTTATTTCTTCAGATATTTGACCGCTAATGAGAAAATGGAATACGAAAAATTTTTCGAGGTTCGATTGATCGTTTGGGTTTGTTTGGGTTTGTTTGGATCATGTTTTTAAAGGCGTTCTCGACGCTGTTCGATTCATCACCTTTCGGGAATGATGAATGTTTCGCAAAGCTCGTTGAACGTCGGGATTACTCTCGAGCGTCGACGATTGACTGGACGGCGGATGCGAATATTCCGAAGTGTTTTCCTCGTCGGAAACCAGTGCTCCGTCCATTCTTATAGATATTTGTTTGAATCTTCGGAGACGGCTACCCGGTGCGATCGATCTTCTCGCGATACTGAAATCGTCAATTCTATAAGTATTTCCCGGTGATAAACTTTTTTTAAAACCGGAAATTCGAAAAAATCAGTTTACCTTCGACGTCTGAGAGAATATTTTTTGGTAAATATTGGATCCTCCCGTTCCTCGTCCGACCAACTCTCCTCGCAGGGCTCGTCGTCGTCGTCATCGTCGTCGTCACCGTCGTCCTCGTCGTCGTCGTCGTCACCGTCCACGCTGTTTTTTCCCACGATTCTTATGTCGGCTTCTTCTCGACCCGACATCGAATCCATCGGCTCGGGACAACGCCTTATTCTCAATTCTGCCTCGTCGCCCTCCACCACCACTCCGTTTATCAGAATGCTACCGAACTGGCCCGACAGCTTGCCCAGATCTTCCTTGCTCGTTGTGTTGTACCTTTAAATCCCAAATCCGAATAAACGATTAATCAATATTTTTCAATTATTTCAAAGATTCGAGTATCAACGTTGAGTACTCATTTTATCCTGATTTTCCAACTTATGAGACGGTTTACTTTATTTATTTCTGAAATTCTAACCTCAATTATCTTCGAACTGCTGTGCGAAGAAAGTTTCCAAAATATTCGGAAACCGACTCGTTAATTATTTCTCAATTTTCGCATTGATTTTCTTTTTTTTTTTAAATTTCTTTTTTTTTACGAAGCCAAAAAGACCGGAATTTGAAAATGTAAATTCAATCCTCCGAGATTTTATTTAAAAATTCTTATTTATTTTATTTTAAAAATAGAAATTAAAATTCAAGCCGTCGCGATTTTGTGAAAAATGATATTTTGTTATTGAAATATTGAATATATGCCTGAATATTTATTTATTCTTAAAACTTGGCCATCAACCGAACGGGTTTTTGGGCGATCGCGTTATTTCCGTTTTTTGATTTAGAGAATTATGAAATTAGCATCGATCGAGGATGAAGGAAATATAACTTCCGGAATAAAGAATTCATAATCCAAAGTACCCGTGAGTAGTAACGAGATCGTCGCAATTGCCGTTATCAACGGGTGAGATGAGGCGATTAGCGTTCAATATTTCGCTGACTTTGCGGCCTAGAGTTTCAAGATGGTCGTCATCGCTGCAATCCCTGAGTCTCTCGTTTCCGTTCGACTGATGGTTATCGGTGTTGCGAGTTGGTTCGGGACTCGAGCAACCGCCGGCTTCGTCGCGGCAGTCGTAATTCATTTCCGGTAAAGTCCCGGTATTTCCGTTCATGGATTCGGCGATGGATTCGACGTAGGAAGGTTGCTCAGCCGGGGAATCGAGATTGAACTCGTTTCCGGTGAAAGTTTCCGTTCGGGAATGCCTACACGAATCGCTTTCAGCTATGCTCGTTATATCAGTTTGCGTTTCGTGATCGATGTAACGCAGCGATGGGTCCGCACTCTGGCGAGCAAAAAAAAAAAAGAAAACAAACAAAAAACAGTTATTTCCAAGTTTCGAAAGATTTTTCGTAATGGAAAAAAGATTGATTGATTGATTGATATAATTTATTACAGCGCGGTGAAATTTCAAGCAAAATAGGATGGAAGATATTAAATTCTCGCGTACTTTTCTCTCTCGATGCGGACTCGATCGAGGACTCGAACTGACACCGCATCCCGAACCGACTCTGCGATGCCTGTACTTTCTTTGCTTGAAACTGCTGTTCGGCGCAGCAACGACGACGGTTTCCGGTTGATTCGAGTCGTTGAGTTGGGTATATAGGGTGGCCTTGACGGGACTCTGGGGCGAGTCAATCGGCGACGACGGCGTCGTCGGGGTCGAAGAACTCGATAGCTTCACCGTCGCGTTTCTTCTTCTTTGCATTCTCTCTTGGGCCTTCAGAAGAGGATGGACCAATCGTTTCTTGTATTGCTTGTAGCCTGATTGTTGTTCACGCCTGTGAAAACGTACGGAAGTTTACCTCGAGATTCTAGAAAACGTTTGGATCAACCGATATGTCCTCGTACGAATTAATTAGTAAAAAAAAAAAAACGCAACGAGATCATCAGGATTTCTGAAGGTTTGTAGTTTTGATGGATTTTTTTTCTCAGTCACTCGACAACGTCGCGTTATCGTTTGCTGCAGTTGTAGGAAAACCCAAACAAACTCACTTGACAACGTCGCGCTCTCGTTGTTCCAATTGGAGCAAAACCGCGCTCAGCTCGAGATAAAGATCGTTCGTTTTGTCGAGTTTACGTTGGTAATGTTCTCTGATGTCCTGAGCGTGTCTGAGCTCGTCCTCTCGTCGGCGTATCAGGTCGGCCTCGAATCGAGGACTGCTCGAAGTGTTCGTCTGCATTTGCCTCATCCGTTCTCGTATCTCTTCCCGCCACGTTTGCTGCGTTTTATTTCATTCGTTTGATTTATCATCGTATCAATTAACATTTTTCGTTTTCTCGTTTCGTAAATTATCAGAAAGACGCGTTACCTGCGTTTTGAAATATTCATCGGGTTCCGTGGAGAGTACTTTGACAGCGATTATATTGAGATGAGATTCTATCAGGCCGAAAGACGGCCTCTTCCGCGGTTCGGCTTTCCAACACAACTCGATCAGATACCCAAAACCTTCGGGCCAACTAGCCGGAATTGGCAAATGCAGGGAATTGTTACCGACTCCCCATATTATCGCTGACGAGTCGACGTCTTTGTACGGTATCTCCCCGCTCAACAATTCCCACAAGACGACGCCGTACGACCTTGGAATAAAAAAAAAAATAAAAAATTCAATTAATGAAACGAAATTTCTACACAGATAATTGTACTAATTCTAATTTCGCCTTCTCCCTCCCTCCCCGATCCCTAAAACTCTTCTTTTTCGTTTTCCGTACGCGTGCGAGTATACCGTCAAGTCTGATCGTCCGCTCTCACCATATGTCGACTTTTTCGGAGCACGGCTCGTTCCTGATTATTTCCGGTGCCATCCATGCAACCGTACCGGCAAACGTCATTCTCGTGCTGATCTCGTTCCACTCACGCGACGTACCGAAATCGCTGATCTTCACGACTTCGTCGCGCCCGATCAAAACGCTTTGGGATATCAATAAATTCGTATTAAACTTTGGATATCTCGGAACATCGCTTCACGTGAGTTTATCTAACAAATTCAAAATCGTTTGTTAAGATACTTTGGTTTTTCATTTCTTCGAGAGATGATATTCGCGTTTAAGATTTTTTTATTTCATGTACAAATTTGAAAAACGGAAATTGTATATGAAATAAAAATAAATTAAAAATTTATGAGTTTGGATACAGTCGTATAATTCTCGTTCGTCAATTTTTATTTTTTTTACAAATTGTTTTTGTAAACGAAACATATACTGAACGTAAATAATTCTTTACGAAATAAATAAAACAATTCTGTGTAAATACAATAATAATAAAAATAGAAATAAAATAAAATTATTAAAAATACATATATATATCTTATGTATTTTATATTTGTATTATATTTTATATTTTCTATATTTAACAGAGTTTACAAAAGTGAGAAAACAAGCGTCTTACTTTGGACTTTTGAGATCCCTGTGAATAATTTTGTGAGCGTGAAGGTAACTCATGCCAGCTGCGATTTGTTTGGACCACGAGACGAGACGCGCCGGTGGAATGGGCTCTCCGGCTCTCAGCAAATCGTAGAGCGGACCGTAAGGACAAAATTCCATGATGACGCAGTAACACGGCGCTTGAGTGCAAACCCCTCTGCGAAAAGAATCGTTGTTTCATTCGGATTGTTCGCTCTAACGAATTGAGAACAAAGGCAATGAGGATATTTTTTAACGGAGAATGAAAATGTTTCTTCTCACTTGAATCTGACTACGTTCGGATGATTGAGCTTTCGCAAGTGTCTTATGTCGGTCTCTCTCGGCTCTCTGACTTTTTTCACAGCCACTATTTCTTTGTTGAGCATTCCGCTGAAGACTGCGCCCTGCGCGCCTGAACCGAGCCATTGAAGTTCGTTGATCGTCTCGAAAGGTATCTCCCAGTCGTTCGCTATAAAAACGTTTATCCGTCGCGTTGAAGAACTTTGCGCTTATTGAATACGAACTCGGGTTTGTGACAATCCAAAGAAAGTACGAGTTCTATTTTTTTTTTAATATTTAAACGAATGCATTTAAAGGAGATAAAAAAAGCGGAACAAAAATACTATAGAAATACGATAAACGAAGGAAACTTCAAAACCGAAGTAACACGAGTGTTCCTGCCGTCCCCCTTTCTTGAATTTTCTTCAACTCGGTAACGCTCGTTCAAAAATAAAGATGACTTTTCGTCTGCTAAGAACATTCGAATTTCGATCGCGTTTTTGAGGTTATGTTAGTTGATTACTTCGAAGGCGACAAAATAGATATCGACGAATAAATATTTCAATATTTCTCGAGACAAAATGACAGTCACTTTATTTTTCGAACAAACTTCTCGCAATCGTTTAACGATGTTACGGAATACAGTGTGAAACAAATAAAAGGAGTGACGCTTACACTGATTTCCCTTGATTTTCTCGTTGGAGGTTGCCTTGTAAAGCATCGTCCATACAGGACGCATGCATCCGAGTATACCCTCGACCCAGTTCGACTTTTGAGCCTCCAGGCTACCCGAACCGCTGCCGCACTTCGTCGCAGTCTCGCTTGAATTCGTATTGCTCTCCGATTCGGCGCTGCGCGTACTCGATACTCGTGCGATTTGTCCGATTTGGGTATCTCGGGTACAGCTGACGTTCGGGCCAACGGCTATGCCACCCAATTGGCCGAGTTCCTCTTGGATGCAAAGCATACTGCGAATACGTATTTCCCATAAATTTATAATTTTCTTTAATCGACAATAACATCGAGCAAGCGAAACGTCATTCGCCGTCCATAAATTAACCGCGAAAAGAGTAAATTTGTTTTTTTTTCAGGTTAATACGAAAATACGATCGAACATGCGCGCCCCTGTAGGGGTCGATCCAAACTTTAGCTGATCCTATCTTAAGCTCCGTGTTGATAAGTTAGGATAATCGAGGCTCAACTGTTTTCACAAACTTATCGTCTCAACCGGATGTTGGAACAAGCAATATATAGCTATACATAAAATAAACGAGAAGAAACTTCCGATTGTGAAAATCGCTTGATTTTTTTCGGTATATTCGTAAAACATAACCAACTGGCCCACACCGCCATCTCGCGGAACTTTTTGTTTCTTCGAAGTGTCAATATTGCGAAATAAATTCGGCATGGAAAATCCGTTATTCGCGTCGCAGTCGGTACTTTTTTTACTCCTACGGTATGACCTTGAAGATTGCACCGTTGCAACGGTACAAACCCAAACAAACCCTAAATCAATATCTCTATTCGGAATCTCCGAGAAAATAAACAATTATACATAAATAAAATCAAGGATAAATATAAATATAATAAATAATAAAATATAAAAGTCAGAAAATCAAACAAAAAAATCATAAATAAGATAAGCTTTTTTTTCGATCGTCAAAATGAGAATCCTAAAAGCTGTAAAACCCATCAACATTCCAACAGAAAAAGTAAGCCTTAATCGGAGATTAATTCTTTTTTTGTTGTCCGAGATACGAACGAGGTTAAGATTCGCGACGAAAAATCCGTTATTTCTGTGGCGCTCGGTCTTCGTGCACCTCTATCGATGGAAAGATGAAACAGACACAAACACAGGCTCATTCACGGTCGTATTACAGTGGGATTACATTCTACCGTATTTAACGCTTAAAAATAAACGAAGTATTAGCGAGAACGGGAGGATCGAGATAAGGTTGGGTCGTCCAGCGTGTATGATTTTTTCAACGATTTTCCATCCGCGTTATCGAGTGAACGGTTAAGCAATACGATCATAGAACGGCCGAGCGATTCTCGACGCGTACGTGCGAGGGCTTCGGAGATGAAAAAACGTGCGTTATCTTTGCCACATTCCGATGGACGTCCCGTTCATAGCTTTTTCTCTCTGTCCCCCCCCCCCCCGCCCCCCGCTCTTTTCATCCTCACGTACACATTTGCGTTTTATTGTTTCTCACGAACGCTCAAGTTGTTCTCACCTCGTAGCGACGTTGGCTGGCAATGTCGCAGCAGGTGAAATCTCATCGTCCTGTGTTTTTCTGACGAAGAATCGCGTAAGCCCCATTTTCCCGGATCGAACATACGGAATTCCCTGACTCTCGATTTCCTCTATATTTATCAATAATCCGTGATTTTTTTTATCCTCCTCGTTTCGTCCGATGAGAATTCATGGCGAACCGATTTTCTCCAGCGTTATCGTCTCCCTTGACTCGCCCCCCCTCCCCGCACGTGACCGAGAGGTTTTTCAGCTTTCACGAAATGTTTCTCGAGCTTGAAAGCCGAGTACGTTTCGAGGCAGAAAATCCAAAATTTTTTCCACCGAATATCCGATTCTCGATTGATGAACGATTGGCGTTAATAGCTTTTTTTTTTGTTCGTTTCTGTTTTTTTTTTTACCGAAATTGGCAAGGACGGATGGCAAAGTTTAACGCGCACTGAACGCCAGTTTCCACCCACACACACACACTGAGATACTTTTATTTATCCGTAACGTGCGCGTGTGCACGTACGAGCGAGTTCGACGGACAACACGGCACGAGCCATCGAGCGCTCTGCGATCCCCGGCGCGAGCGTACGTCACGAAACGACCGTTGAAAACGCGGAGGCAACGAGACTGCCGCAACTGCCGGGCAGCGCTGCGGCGATAATCGCGCTGCGGCCGAACTCGGTAGTTACGGACGGGCAATGGACGGCGTCGTTACGCGCGGCGATTTTTGGCTTTCCGACGGATTAACCGGCCTCGTGATATACCCAGTACATTGCCAAAATGTTTTATTATTGTTTTTAACGATAAGTATGATTGTTGACTTCAAGATTTTCTATGAATTCTTTTTTATCTGATTTTTTTTTTCGGCAACGACAACGATAATAATACAGTTCGCGGATCGCCAGGAAGTAAGGTTAGATCGACGTGTTAATTTTAAAATCAAACAAATCCAAACAAAAATGTAGACATTTTTGTAAAAAAAAGTAACAAATAAAAAAAATATCGAGCGAGCATCAACGTCATTACGCGTCAACCTCTACAATCTTGATTATAAAACGCCTCGAACGATTTCTCACAATACGAATCGTCACATTTTTATTCCTTTTTCATTTAAAAACGTTTTAACCCGAAAATGTGTACGTATTTCGGGTTGAACCTGGCCCGTCCAAAAATAGTCAGCTAACGGTCCATAATAATCCTCGGGAGAGTTCTTCCTCGCCCAAGCGGCGATCAATTAAGAGAACCAAACCTGATATCCCCCCTGTGGGGGATTTTAGTTGGACGCGTAGCGAGCTCTGTGAGCGAAGCCACGAGGCTCCGAATTATCATCGGGCCAACTCGGAATCTCGTTGAATAATATCGACCGAAACGCCCGATTTTTCGAATCCTTTCGTATTTGTTTTTAACCTTACTTTGTATGGAAAAAAAATTCAAAAAAAATAAAAACAATTATTAATTAAAAGAATATTTTATTTTCTCTTTAGCAACGTGGATTTATACGCAGTTTTTCAAAGTCATAAAATAGAAGCCTCGCCTATCAATTTTAATAGCAGAAATATTTTACACAGGTACAGTAGAACCTCGATTATCCATTTTATTTCGACGTAATAAAAAATCGATGTAAATAATAATTAAAAAAAAAAACAAAACAACGAATGAATAAAACATTTATCTTTGTTTTTTTTTTAACAATAAAAATTGTACAAAATACGAGGTTTGTTCAAGAAGTAAGGTGAATTTTTAAATACCGATTAAGAGTCGTATTTCTTTGAACGAGCCTCGAAAATTCTAACCTAGAATAATCACCAGAGGTGTTTAGTGTTTATGCGTATGTTTTTTTCTCACCCATTGGTGAATATGTGAGTTTCCGGCTGCGACGCTGACAGAACCATCTGGTTGACAACGACACGAGTCGTCGTCGAAGCCGACGATGATGAACCCCTCGTCTCTTGGCTCTCGAACTTATAACCTTCCCCGTGGGGAATACTCACCTCGGTGTCGGCCGGAGTTCTCATTATTATGCGTCCTCCCACCTCCGATATACCTTCAACCACCGAACCTACAAAAATTATTATTTTTCTCAATTTCATATTTACTTACAGAAAAAAAAAACATTGTCAAAAATTCTCAAAGCGTCTCTTTAATTAAATAAAAATAATTTAAAAAAATATTTTTAATTTCTAACGCTTTTACGAGTACAATTCCATTTCCCGGATCACGGCCAACCTTTTTTCTCTTCGGTGAAAGAAGAGTGGGGGAGGATGGATCGCTGGACCTGATTTCGAGAGATTTCAAGGCCAGCTTCGAGAGAACTAGGAATTCGCGGATGGGACGGGACAAAACGGCTTGGCGGTGAGAGGGTAGGGGGGGGGGGAGACGGTTTCGTTGGATCGCATACCTGAGCGATTACCGGGTAATCGGCAACAGGCGGAACCTTTCTTCCGGTTGGAACTCGTACGCTCTCGTACGCGTCTCTATCTAAACTCACTTCCCGGCAACTCCCCAAGGGTTGAAGTAAAACAAACCCAAACAAACCCAAACAAACTCGTACGTTTTCATACGCGTTGATCTAACCTCATTCTTAGCAACCAGCGAAAGGTGTAAATAAAAGAAACCCAAACAAACCCAAACAAGCCCAAACAAACCTCATACTTAGCAACCAGCGAAAGGTGTAAATAAAACAAACCCAAACAAACCCAAACAAATCTCATTCTTAGCAACCAGCGAAAGGTCGAAATAAAACAAACCCAAACAAACCCAAACAAACCCAAACAAACCCTAACCCAAACAAACCCAAACATGCCCAAACCCAAACAAACCCAAACAAACCCAAACATGCCCAAACATACCCAAACAAACCCAAACAAACCCAAAAAATACCCAAACCCAAACAAACCCAAACAAACCCAAACATACCCAAACAAACCCAAACATACCCAAACCCAAACAAACCCAAACCAACCCAAACCCAAACATACCCAAACCCAAACAAACCCAAACCAACCCAAACCCAAACAAACCCAAACCAACCCAAACCCAAACAAACCCAAACAAAATTTCGTTTTCGCTTTCCTCACGTTTCGAAATAGAAAGCGAAAAAAAATCAACAAAAAAAAAAAAAAAAAATACGACGCCGCGAACTTCGTCATACTAGAAGCTCGCGTGCAAGCCGGTTGTCCCTCGGGCCTAATATCCACGCAGAGAAGCTCCAAACGCTCGAGGAATGACGCATTCGGTTCTTACAGGACTAAACCTTTCTCCCCGCGATCGAATCTCTCGTACACGGGCTCGGTGATACCCGCGTGTTTGTTTGGGTTCGGTCGTTTGGGTTTATAACCGAAGAGACACGTCAAGAAAAACTCTCCCGTTAACGGGACCGAGAATGGGGCGTGCGTTTGTACCTTGGAAGGCCAAAAAGGTTCGGGGGTGGGGGCGATTTGAGACGGTTGGTTGGTCGGTTGGAAATTCGATCGATCTTCCCTCCGACAATGAGAAATGACAGAGAAATTACTACACCGGGTTTAAGCCCTCTTCGAGGTGGCTTTCTACGCCCAAACGTGCACTTGACCCCCACTCTCATTCAACTTTTAGTTTCCTCGTTTTTTTATTTTTACCAAGCTCGCGAAGTTTCATCGAAAAAAAATAAAAATTAAAAAAAAATAATAAATAAATAAATAAATAAATGAAATAAATGAAATAAGTAAAATAAATAAATAAATAAAATAAAAATTGACTTTTAAATGAAATCTCGAACCTCGTTAACCTCAAAAATATTCAATTCCAGTTTTATCCTCGGCGTTAGCTCGGTCGATAACAAAAAAAAAAAAACCAAAAAAAAAAAAATTCCTAACGAAACCAGAAAAAAAGGAACGAATTCGTTAGAATAAAAAAAGAAAAAAATTAATAATTTCTAAAGGAAGCAGACAAAAATGTTAAAAGAGAAAAAATTAATTGTTTTTAAGAACAATAATGAAGAAAATTTAAAAAGAATTGAGAGTAAAAAAAAAAAAATTAAAAATTTCCCCCAGCGAATCGGCGGTTTCGAACTACCGCGGAGACCCGCGTTCGAAGTTGGTATTTTTAGTGAGCGGAGGGTGAACCTTCTCTTTTTTCCGGAATACCAACGTTCCAAGGATGGGGAGGGAAAGAAACGAAAAAAAAGCGAAGAAACACGAGGAAAAACAAAAAAAAAAAACAAAATTTCGGAATTCGAGATTGTCCAAAAATGTACGAAAAAGGACGATTTTGCCGTTTACAGAAAAAAAAAATTATATTTACGTAGGAAATAATTATAAAATAAGATAAATGATTAATGAATCAATAAATCATTATTCAAATATGAATATTAATAAAATAATAATTATTACGTAATTGTTATTAAATAATTAAATCATTAATACTTAATTATTATTACGTAATAAAATAATTATTATACAATTATTATTATTACTTGACTATAATTACATAATTAAATTATTCGTATTAAATAATAATAATTATTGCTTAATAATAATAACGCAATAAAATAATTATAATTAAACATAGAATAATTATAATTACATAATTATTATTAATGCGTAATTCTAATTACATAATAAAATAATTATAATAATAAACTATAAAATAATTCTAATGAAATAACAATTATTAATTCGTAATAATAATTCCATAATAAAATAATTAAACGTTCGAGAAATATCGGAACGAGATTATAAGGGCCGGTCAAAAACGACCCACGTTTACGGTTTGAGGGTTAACAGAGGTTGAGAGAAAGTATTTTTGGCGTACGGGAAACGCGACGCCAATGAGACGACGACTACCTGATTCTCCAGGCGGCGACTACGTTTCTACCGGTCTTAACAAAGACCGCGTTAAATCCCAAGCGCCTCGTTCCTCTTTTTTTTTTTTCTTCTTTTTTTTCCCTGAGTTACGTGCGAAGCAACGTATTCCCGTACGTGGCAATGAGTTAGGGATGAGCGACGCGAAGTTTTCTCTGCGCCTATGAAACACTCGGACTTTCAACGACGTCTTTCTATACTCGTCTATTTATAGTACAGCCCGAATATTATATTCATGGCTGGTGCATTTTACACACGCCGAGTCTCCTCGTGCTTTTTTCCTATAGCGGATTGAAAACGCGTATCCATGCTTGAAAAAAAAAAAAAAAAAAGAAAAAACAGAATTCTTCGTCGTGAAAATACGAAACTATCGGACTGGCGATTAAAACGTGTTTTTTTTCCATAGGCGCGAGAGCGGACTCGGTTGAGCGAGTGAGTTCGATGCGTGTGACTGACCGGTGAAAGATCATTTTTGTGAACAACGTGATTAATGAGGTTTGTTAAAAAAATGGTTTTTGAAAAATTGAAAATCGGGGTATATATATATATATATATATATATATATATATATGTAAGGACACGAAGAACGTGACCACGTGACACACGAGTGCGAGAGAAATAATCGAAACATTTTATACCGCGATTTTTCGAAAATGAAACATTTTTATTCAAAATGAAGAGTGGCGGGACCTTGGTGCCATCGTCCTGAATGCACACAACAAATTTCGTACCGATCGGTTCAGCCGTTTTCGAGAATAGTGGTTTCAAAGTTTCGAAGTGGACGGAATCGTGTTTCTCGGTTTCTCGTCCCGATTTCTCAAGGATTAAATCATTTTTATTCAAAATTAAGAGTATGGGGACTTCGGTGCCATCGTCCTGAATGCACACAACAAATTTCGTAACGATCGGTTCA
>JAPYZI010004553.1:0-22134 GCA_030523105.1 Ophioninae sp. A BG-2022a
ACGGCTTACCTTGACCATTTTGTACCTATGTCTTGATTTCTGTGTGAAATATTTTCTTGTTTCGTACTTTTTAGATCATTTTTTGTAGTAGTCGGGTTTTACTTTTTTAACTTTATTTTTGTTGACAATAACTTACAAGGAACATCACTTAGGTGTACCCTTCCGATTTCGTCAAAACTTTGCAATGTGAAAGAGTATCAAAAACTGAGCGGCACGTATCTTTTTTATCTGCGGAAAAACGGTTTTAAGGGATGAAAACCATTCCCAAAGATGCGGACGTTATTTATTTTTCGTCGATAACTGTTAAACGGCCCGAAATACAGAAAAAATTCAAATTGTAGCAAGTTTTATTTTTTCGCGTTTTGTATAATGAAGATAAAAACGATACAGATAACAACAAATATCACATTGTTTATAGCAAACATCCAATTTTTGCACACGAATATTCGAGAATTCTCAATCTATTGGGATGTAAATTTGCATACACGTGTAGGATAGAAATGTTGCGGATACATGTTTATTGGTTTTCCGGTATCTCGCAATCAAGGGTGTGAAAGTGCCCTTCGATTGTTTGAGCAAGACAGCGGCGCAGCGCGGGGTGGGCCGAGGGGGCCATGGCCCCGGGTGGCGGTGAGCACGGTTTCCCAACGCCTTTGCATCCGCGTCGCCTCCTGTTCGAAAAACTATGTATTTATAACAGTGTGAAATCGCAACTACGTAGGGACTCGTACGAAGGAATCGAGGCAATAGTACAACTGGAAATGTTGAAAACAAGATTTACAAGATTTGACTCAATAAACATACATTCGTGTTCGATATGCCATTTCAAGTACAATGAAATCTTGTAAAATATCGAAATCGGCCGTTTTTTGCGCGTTCCGACGAGTGTTTGTTGCTATACCCCGCGTCCCACTTCCATTGCTCCTGTGCTCGCCGTTGTAATCATTCAGCGCGATCTTATTTAGCGAAGAAGCGTCGAGCGCAGTCGGTTCGAACGACCGAAGAGCAAATGTTACAGACGTTCTTTACTGTCGATTTTTGAAAAACATAGAAGTATTAAGATAAATCTTCATGGGTTTATAAAACTTTCAATGCCCTTCTATAAGATTATTCCTTTGTTTTGTCGCATTCACTTATAACTTGAGCATTTGGGTTGAACACAAAAAAAATACTTCTGTATTTGTAAGACTCATTCGCAATTATTTATAAGGTACCGTAACTATAACGTAAAGCTGTCAATTTCAATTGCATGAAAATTTATTCTAATTTTATTTTTTGCGCTAGATTTGATTTGTCACTTCCGTTCTACTTGCTCGGAATTTTGAATTATAAGACTGGAAAAAATTGTTTATTTTATTTTATGTTAATGAATTCGGGCTACAATCCAAACATTTGATTTTACCTATACAGGCGCCAGAGTTTAGGTACGTGGTTCCAATTTGTTGGGCTTATAGTTTTATAGTATATCAAAGATTTATAACTGTGTAATAAGAATAGTATAAATATGTGTATAAAGTAAAACTGTATTGCACATTTTTTTTAGTTTGATATTACCAGCTGTGATTTCGTTTTGATGGGATTTAACGCTTTTTTATATTACTATTTTCGATTTCTATCATAGTTCTATTTTGCTCAGTAATCCCGAAAAATGAAAAGGGTAAGAGAAAGCGGAGCGTCGTATCGGAAGAAGAAAAAGGCTAGGAAGGAAGATCTCAAAAAAAAATGAAGGGGCTCTCATAAAATTTGTAAAGGCTTCTTTAGAGATGCCGGTATGTACGCTAGGGCCATCCGGGATAAATTTTTTAGAGGCTAATCAAAACCAAGAGGAAGCTGAAGTACTACAAGTGGTCGATGGTTATGACTTGTTAGAGCCTAAAATTGCAACACCAGAAAAATATTTATCCACATCAACTGGACAAGACTTCGGAAATGATATTGGTAAATGGCTTGAAAGTATTAATCCAGCGTGGTCCTGAAGTCCTTTCACATATTGATACGGACTTCGGTAAAGAGCCAACAGTACCATATTTGGTTCAGACAGAGTCAGGCACGCACTCGCAGTGCGGAGTAAGACCGCTGTTGAGATTAATACAGATATCCATAGAAATCCAAAACCATATTCAAAGAAATAAAGTGGCAACGAAAAACGTTCCAATTTTTGGGGGTCGTTGTTATCCCTCAAAAACGTTTATCCGAGGATAAAAAAAAAATACGTATCGCTTAGCTTTTGATACTTTTTTCATTGCAAGGTTTCAACGAAATCGGAGAGGGCACCTAAGTGATGTTCCTTGTTAGTATCGTCCCTTTCGATTGAACTTTTTCGTATCGTCTGATCTTACATCCTCTGCTTTTCACCCTCACTTCTTTTACTATTTTCACCCTCTTGTCTGTGATCTTCATTTCTCTAGTCTTCCGGTTTCAATTTTTCTTGCTCGAGAACTTCAGTAATTTTCTTCTTTATTTTTTGCAATGATAACTCTTTCCGTAGTTTTTGCTTTCATTTTCTGCTTGTTGCTCTTTTATTGATTCATAAAACTCTTTCCATTTAGATGGTTTTATCACAAATTACATTTATTTTTTTTTTGTTTTGCGTATGTTTTTCAACGCTTAGCCCCATTAGATACTGATCCCATATGATATTAACCGATGGAGTGTTCGTTGCATTTATCAATAACATCTTTATTCTCAATGTGATCCATTGGGAAGTCGTTTTCCGAAACATTTAATCAATAATTGTCTTGATTATATAACTACGTTATCTCTTAGCATATTATTTCTCACTACAATCATTATCACGATCCGGATTTCGCGAATCCGTTTGTAATTGTTATTCTTAGGTTCGCAAGGAAATTTCAATGTGTTATCGACGTCTATCATTTTAACGTTCCTCTTAAAATTTTAAATCTTTTTATCTAATACTCGTCGGAATACCGCGTATACACACTACCAAATTTTTGGTGCTCGTTACAGTACCTGATATCTTATATATAAATGATCTAGATTAACTAGATCGCGTTACAAAATGGTAATTATAAATAAAATTAGCATTAGAAATAAACATTTGCATTATACGAATTACCCTAAATCACTATTAAAATTAATGAACTCTTTAGCCGGATATAACAGATCGTTTTCACCAGCTTGCACTAATACATCGTGCATAATCAAAATTTAATTTTCTTCCGTTCTAACTACAATTTTAGGAGTCATTTATTTAGGTTCTTTGGTGTCATCTTCGTGATCTGCATAAATATACCATACCGCGAAAAAAGGAATAATTTACATTTCTGACTTGATTTCTGTTTCTCATTTTTCCAGAGGTATCAGCAAGATTCAGTGTTTATAGGACTGACAAAATAGTCGATTAACTTGTTTCAAAAAAAGTCTTTTTTCGAATTGGATAATTCTTTTGGTTCGCACATATTTATCCACAGGCTCGGAATACGATCTCAGTATTCGGAATAATGATTTCGGTTTTCGATGTCGACCATCTGGAGCTTTTTTTAACACTGGAGCAAAATAAGATTAAGGTAATAACTTTTTCTGTTATTTGTCTGTGTTCTTTGCACAGTTATTACCAATGGGCGTTTAAACCGTCGTGTGTACGCTATATTTTGGAATGCACGGGGTGTATGCTGGGTATTTTAGGGAACAGTTGGGTTTACAGAGTGTTCTAGGCCTCTACAAAGTCTGGAAATAATCCGGGTTACTTATTAAAGTGTCTACTGAATGGCTCAGCAGCTATCACATTCAAAAGTTAAAAACCGTTATTAATGAAAATAGGAAAAATTGAAAAACATAAGAGGGAAATTTCAGTTTTTAATTTTGACTGTTCCTTTAAAGATCCGTTATACATACGCCGGAATAATGGTTTGAAGATTACAACATTACACGGCAGCGTTATATGAATTGAATTTTGTAACAAAAAGTTAAAGAATAATTTATTTTTCGAAGCGGAATTGCGGAAGTCATGAGCTGATGTGAAATGTATGACAATCATAAAAGTAGATAGTCGGAAACTGAATATCATGTTGACAGATGATAGTATCACACGTAGAAAACGTTGCAAACTTGCAAACTATCACCTGTTCCATCCCATCATTCACTGGCCGACCGATTGACCACAAGTCGGGAACTGAGTGTGCGATGTGTACTGCGATTATATTATAAGTTAACATGATCTTATGCGGTGTTGGTATGCCTCTAGCAGAGATATCGCCTTTAGTTTAAGAAATATAACAATGTTGCACAATCGGAGAAAATGTTTGGTCGCATCGATTTATAATGTAAAGTGGTAGCGTGGGACATACTGATCATGGTAAATTGGCTTCAAAAGAGAACTTCTAGTGATTGATTTATTGATCTCTATCAGGAAACAATATAACCTTTTATGCTTTCGTCAGATTAAACACTTTCTATATAAAACACATATACCAAATAACCAATTACACATTTTTTATTATATTAATTGTATTTTCGCATATAATTCATGATTCATTAGTTCCAACCAAAAGTCGTTTTATTTTGTATGTACACACTTTTTGTTTTTTTTTGTAATACGTATTGCACGTTCAAAAAAACTGGGGTGAATATTCGTATTCCAATATGATTTTTTTTTCTTCATTTCCGGAGGTTAACATTTTACACCAGAATACATCCCTCAATCGGCGAAAAAGTTTTCGGTGCATGGGTTCCAGCAGAGTGTAACAACAGTTTAAAATTGAAGAGTTCGAAGAGTCTTCCACATCTTTTCTTCCTTCATATATACAGCGATATATGTGGGTATATCTGTATCTTTATTTCCGGAGTTCCAACACCTGGGATACTCTACGCCGCATTAGGTTTCTTAGGAGAACATTGAGTGACCGAGTACAGAGAAGCAAGAACGGCTTCTCACACCCTTTACATAGACCCATCTGATTTATGTTGCCAGAGAAAGTTGCGCGTGAGCCGTATTCTCCCTCGTGCGCTCCCTAGACCGTTCTTTCTTACGACTACTACACATCGATCAGCGAAGGGCTATTCTTCGCTGAAAACTTTCCAATTATTAGCGAGGTCAATCGTGGTATGGCCATGACCAGAAGGGTTGGACACTAGCGTTAGAGTTCGAATATACTCGTATAACAATGGAAGAGAGATGACTGTATGGCGGTTCTACCTGGTAGTGCATAAGCGATGGACGAAAACCTGTGGAACGGCAGTATGCGTCGACTTGTGCGCAGTTATGATCATTTCAACGGAATAAAAGTCACAAAAGCAAAGATGTTGCATGTGGTCCATGTTGCTACCTACTCTGGACCTTAAAATTGTAAATGAATTTTTCCTTACTACCCATGTTAGGTGAGGAATACTTTTTGGCACCTGCCCCGCTTCTACCACGAAGCAGACGTATCTCTCAAGATATTGGAGAAATGCTCAAAGATCAAAAATATTCGTAACTATGGCTATGGGAGAGTTGCTATAGCGTTTGTACGTACACGCGCACTTCTGGAATCCATTTAATAGACGAGAGTGCGCAATGATCGTGAACTGGGTGAGTAACGATTGGTTGTTTCGCTTGAGTATATAACAAGCCTCTTCCGTCGACAATTTAATCATACATGTACATTCGTGAACTCGTGTACGTGTATCAATATTAAGTACGTAGTAGGGCACTCCGAGTAAGTTATGACGATTGGGTCCAGAAGTCGCCGCCTTCATGCAATCACTTTAAAAGACCTCGTGAGCCAAACAAAGCACAGTTGATGACGGCTGACTAATCAAAACTTATTTTCCACATTAATTTCCACAACCGAAAATTGACGGAATTGTTCTCAAAACTATTTTTATCAATTAGGCAATTGAGTAGAACATCAGGGGAGTTAATATTCTCTCGATGAAATTTTCGTTATGTCATCGCGTCTTTACGTAACAATTGTATGGCTATCGATTAGAGATCAAATTTCAAGTGCCTTATGAATTTGCGAATTCATCGTGCAAAATTGATCGACAATTACATTTCTCTCATTTTTTAAATACATTTTCAAGTGCTTTGAGTGTAGGGTAAAAATCTTTTTCGCCCGTTTCTTGGACGACGTTCTTTAGGTTGCTATAACATAGTCTTTCTTCGAGATTTTTACGGAGGCAATTTTTGGCCTAATCCTTCGGCTCTGGGTCATATTCTGAACATTCTGCATGCCGCGAGTTGTTTTTACATTCAAAGCTCAATCGCGAGAACTGAAGAGGATTGAAAAAATGGAAGTATATGTACACTCGACTAGGATGCGTGTTGATGTTACCGTTTCTCACATGAAAGTGACGCGAAAAGAAACGCATTGTGCGATGAGTACGCAAGCAGACATGATGCTTCTAACGGTTAGTTTTTACGAACTGTCCTGCGTTAATTTATGTTTTTTAATATTTCAAACGATAATAATTATTAAATGCTGAAATTCTATATATATCAAAAAGTAGTAAGAATATGAATATGAATAATGAAATATTCAGGGGAGTATTAAGCCGTCGGGCCACTCTGGACGCTTCCAAAATAGGTATATTTAAAGAAAAACATATTAAGTAATCGTACTCCAAAATCCTACGCTACATTTTGGATAATAGATCTAAAAGTAGTATGTATTAAATTTATGTCACGTCCTAAGGGGACGTGGGCATATATTTTATCGTGGCTCCCTCTGTTTAGCCTATGCCTAGCGTAATAGCTCGGGATGATGGTGTAAGACGGAGAAGTGCGTGCAACGGTAGGAACAACGCAATGATCCAAATGATTCAGATAACTTAAATGATTCAAATCCTATTAACGATGAGTTTATTCAAGTTAACCAATCTGGTTAACCTAATAAACATAGAAATACAATTTCCTTACATTTGCTGGTCTGTTGTAGATGCAGTGGTATGTTTACAGATAATCGAGTGCAGGCCTCTTTTAGGTACGTCGGTTCTCTCGCTTGCGTATGCCGGTTACAACACGGAGGAGTCGATGGTTGACGGTGGTACAATTTTAATATAATATTTTTATCGCGCGATAGTTTTTGATTCAATTGGTGATTTATACAATATAAAACTAAAGAACGCTCGATGTAGACACCCTAAAAAATATCTAGGAAATTGCGTTTTTCCTGAACAAATCTGGAAAAAATCTATTCAAAGTTAAAGTTGAAGCTTTCAGATATTAAATAGTCGCGAGTCTTCGAATTATTGGAAGAACTTGCTTCGGTGGAGTTTTTGGGAGAATTGACTTGAAGAATTTTCTATCCAAGCTTGTAGGATATTTGGATGTTGGAACAGTGGAAGAAGAAGTCTTGGGAAAAGCGCATATTTGTTGTACGTCAATTTTTTATTGATGGTATCAGTTTTTATAAATAGAGCATGTTATTGGTCGACTAAGGGAAATATCTGTTGGAACAATGATTGACTGTAGACTATGATACTCATAACCTCCTGAGACCCATCACTTGAAATGGCTTTCTGAACTAAGAACCAATGTACTAATATTAGCACAAACTTAATTATGGCGTATAGACCCAGACAATCTTTTGGCAATAACTTCCGTTGGGTAAGAGATGGGAACTTGTTCAAATGTTTTGTTCTAGTACTAGAACAATGGGTCATAGTTCAGTAGCGATTTTAAAGTTGTTGGGTCTACCTCAGTTAACGATATTGTTGTAGTACTAGTACGCGGGGACTCAGGAGGATAACGAGCAGCGGACCAATTTCCTCGGTTCTTGGAAATTGGTCCGCTGCTCGTTATCTCGAGCCCTGAAAAAACATGGCGAGGAAAATCGGCCTTGGTCGCGTCACCTGCACCAAGATACGTCTTGTGGACCTGCGTTTGAGCAAGCGCATGGGAAATATCAACTCAGTTTTACGAACGGGTCAACTTTTAGACCCGAAAGGTTTTCTTTAGAAGGGTGTATATTTTTTGATAAAAGATTTGGATATTTTCCGTTCTTGAATGGTTGTTATGAATTATATTTCATCAAGCCCTTATGAATGTTTGTTTCCACGAGCTTTTATTTTTACACATTTTCTGAGTGCCGCCTCGTGTTTGCCGTCCCTATAATCCGAATGATTCGTTGTGTATTTATTTGGTCTTAGGCAGGCTCGGCGATACACTCAGGCTTTGTTTGGATTACACCGAGACTATTCGAACTTCCCCTTTTCTTTTCATAGCGCTTTTCTGTTCTCGTACAAATTTTCTTGAAGGACAATTATACAGTTTGCAGTTGGGTTTCGAAAGCTGGTTTTAATTTGTATTGTATTGTCGGCAGAAGAAACATTTAAAAGCAATCGCACCAATAGTTTACGAAATTTCGTTGGTACCAGTGCGGAACATTTAGTTTCGAGATAATCGTAAAAGTAAATAAACGTGCGGTTATTCGGTGGACAGTGCGATTTTTGTGAGTCCTATCTTCAATCAACGATTCCTGGGCCATAGATGTCTCCTTTGGAAACTGACTGATATATGTAACATTGAGCACATGTAATTCAAAGTAAACGTTGAACCTGTATGAAAAGACACAATAGGGTAACCGCATGAGCTGAACCTTCCGAATTATGGCCTTATACACACAAAGAATTCAAATATTTTCCATATTTTTGAAATTTGTTATTCTATTAGCCTAAACAGATACGAACATTTTTAGCTTTACAGAATTGAACGATTCCAGAAATGATTAAAGTTACAGCATTTAGATCACAAAAACTGGAAACCGCGTGGCGCGCTGGACTGCCAACTTCAAAGTCCTTTTTGTTTGATTACGTTTACTGTAGTTTAGATTTCAAAATAAAATCATCATTCTTACATGAATAATTATTTAACAAAATAAATGTATTCAAATTTATGGCCAGCGAAGTAAGCGGGGTGTGCTAATAAAACAATATAATAAGAACAATAATACTTCTAATGAATCCATCGCAATTCACGTTAGTATTTTTCATCGATTTCATTTTCCTCTCTTTTCTGTAACGGGTAAAGATCATCCACAGCCATAAACGTATTAGTCAATATAATAGCTTCTGTGTGATGTACACAAAAACATATAGGATTCAGCTCAATGTTGTCAACTTATTAGTAAGTGATTGTGTTATAAAAACATTAGCATATCTATAGCAAAACTGTCATTTGAAATTAAAAAAATATATACAATGTGTCCGGGTACGGACTAGCGATATTCTACATACTTATAAAATAGCTATTTTAATATACAAGTACACCATAATCTTGGGTCCAACCCATCTCCATGCTAAATAGCAGCCATTTTGATTTTCTAAATGAAATTTCTCTACGTGTGTACAAAAAACATCATATCTCGAAATATTTTGGTCTCACTGCGGTAAAAATAGGCTTATTCGATGCGTAACCATACTGTCTGTCATTTACATTAAACGGTGTGCTTACTATCTACAACCTTACGAAAAAAATGGAAATTAAAAAAAAGGGTAAAAAAATACGTAAATTATCAAATTATTGTAAATTACTGCAAAAGAAAAACTTGTCGCTAAAATTATGTCAGTCGCCGAAGAAATAAGATTAAACACTGACTTGCTCAGGCGGTCGACTGCCCAGGTAGCACAGAGCGCTTTGATCTATCTACAGACTGGAGGTGGATGCTTTGAGCAACTGCTTTGGGTATTAAAAAGTTATGTATCAATATTGTAAAAGTATTTAATAAAAAAAGTAATTAAACAATAAGAGTTTTATTGTTTTCCTATTTAGGGTTCCGACAAAGGCCTTTTGTGCTTGCGCATACGCTATGTTCAAATAACAATAACTCTTAAAGTAATAGACATACAGCTGTAAATTAAATGTTGTATTGTAGCTTAGCTCAAAAGCTATCGGCTTAGTAAAAACATTAAATGGGTTATGGGGGAGTGATTTTGTAGTAATTTACAATAATTTGATAATTTACGTATTTTTCTTACCCTTTTTAAAAATTTCTATTTTTTTTGTAAGTTTGTAGATAGTAAGCACACTGTTTAATGTAAATGACTGACAGTATGGTTACCCAGCGAATAAGCCTATTTTTATCGCAGTGAGACCAAAATATTTCGAGATGTGATGTTTTTTTTACACACGTAGAGAAATTTCATTTAAAAAATTGAAATGGCTGCTATTTAGCTTGGGGATGGGTTGGACCCAAGTTTATGGTGTACTTGTATAGTAAAATAGTTATTTTATAAGTATCTAGAATATCGCTATTCCGTACCCAGATACACTGTTTATATATTTTTATATATATTAACACATATATAAAATATATATTTCTATACACTAACAGAAAAAATTAAGGGATAAAAAAGCCAAATTTTAACCGTTTTTCAAATGGCTGTATCTTCGTCAAAAATGATAGTATCGAACTAAACAAAAAAGCAATTTTAAGGTTCAAGTCATTAGTTTTGAGATTTTATAATCAAAAAATTTTCAAAGCTGTATGTATTGATCAATACTGAAGAATACAGAGGAAACAAAATTTTTCAAAATTTTTCTGATTTTCTTTTAGGTCCACGGAAATTTGGAAATTTTTTTTTCGACGATTTTACTGAAATATTCGAATACCTTATTCATTCAGCTTTAATTTATTTATTGTATATTTCAATATGTCCATTTTCGCTGAAATGTTGAACTTTGAATAAAAAGGATCATTTTGTCTTTGACCACCAATATCTCAGCAACCAATCATGGCACAGGAAATTTAGGGTGAGTTTCGGAAACTTAAATAAATCCTCTATAAAGATAAATCATTCATTTTCCGAAAAAATTTTTTTTACCATACACTACATCATTTTGAAAAATCTGGAAGAAGAGGATTTTGGGGTCTATTTACAAAATCACCGGCTAAATGAAAATTATTAAGGATACCATGAACTTGAAGCATGCATTCCACAGCTCAATAAACCCCAAAAAACCTCAGAAGGTTTCAACTGAATCCATCGAGCCGTTTTTTTTGTTTCATTCGATCAAAGGCTTGGAAAAAAATTGAAGGATCACTTTTTTGTTCTCAAATGCTCATAATCTTGAACAAAACGAAAAATCGTTTTTTCACTTATTCACATTTGTTTTGATTAAAATGTTAAAATTAATAAACAAAAAAATATTTCATTAAAAAATTTCGTTGTACAATGAAAAATAAATGTTATTGACTTTAGGAAATTTGAAAATCAATCACCGCTGGCATTAGCGTTATCCAATGCGTACCACGTGGAGGTTGCGCAAGCGGATGTACACTTCGTGCGTGTATGTATGTGTAAGCGTACATCGGCCTGCGCAACCTCCACGTGGTACGCTTTGGATAACGCTAATGCCAGCGGTGATTGATTTTCACATTTCCTACGGTGAATAATTTTTTTTTTTCATTTGTGCAACATTTGTTTTTGAAATGTTATTTTGTTTATTAATTTGATCATTTTCATCGAAACAAATGTAAAAAAGTGAAAAACAATATATTTTTTCGTTTTGTTCAAGATTATGAACATTTGAGAACAAAAAAGTGATCCTTTAATTTTTTTCCAAGCCTTTAATCGAATAAAACATAAAAACGGCTCGATGAATTCAGTAAACTTGTGATCAGTAGATAGTAGAAAATTATTAAATTAATAAACAAAATACGATTAAAAAAAAATTTTGCACAAATTAAAAAAAAATTATCCACTGTAGGAAATGTGAAAATCAATCACCGCCGGTATTAGCGTTATCCAAAACGTACCACGTGGAGGTTGCGCAGACGGATGTACGCTACACACACACACACACAAAGTGTAAATCCCCCTGCGCAACCTCCACGTGGTACGCATTGGATAACGCTAATGCCAGTGGTGATTGATTTTCACATTTCCTAAGGTCAAGAACATTTTTTTTAATTGTCCAACGAGATTGTATTAAGAAATGTTTTTTTGTTTATTAATTTAAACATTTTCATCGAAACAAATATGAAAAACTGAAAAAAATATTTTTTTGTTTTGTTTAAGATTATGAGCATTTGAGAACAAAAAATGGAATCCGTTAATTTTTTCCCAAAACTTTGATCGAATGAAATAAAAAAAGACTCGTTGGATTCAGTTCAAACTTTCTGGATTTTTTTTTTGTGTATATTGAACTGTACAATGCACGCTTCAAGGTAATGGTATCCTCAATAATTTCCATTTAGCCAGTGATTTTCCAAAATGACCTCAAAACCATTTTTTCAGGATTTTTCAAAATGATGTAGCGCATGGTAATAATTTTTTTTTTTCGGAAAATCTATGATTTACCTTTGTAGAGGATTTATTTAAGTTTTCGAAACTCACCTTAAATTTTCTGTGCCATGATTGGTTGCTGAGATATGGGTGGTCAAAGACAAAATGATCCTTTTTCAGTCAAAGTTCAATATCTCAGCGAAAAATGGACGTATTGAGATGTACAAAAAATTAATTAAAGCTAAATAAACAAGGTATTTGAACCTTCCAGTGAATTCATCGAAAAAAATGTCCGCGTCCGTGAACCAGAAAGAAAAACCGAAAAAATTTTTGAAAATTTTCTTTTCTCTGTATTCATCAGGATTGGGCGATATACGCGGCTTTGGAAGTTTTTTCATCATAATATTTCGAAACTGGAGACTTCAAACTTCAAATTACTTTTTCGTTTAGTCAGATACGACCATTTTTTATGAAGACACAGTTATTTGAAAATCGGCTAAAATGTAGCTTTTTTCATCCCTTCATTTTGTCTGTGAGTGGGGAATTCCATGCCGATTCGACCTGGGTTTGACACGTCACCTCTCCGATTTGACCTGCGATTTTTTATGTTATTGTACTATATGTGAAAGGCACTCGAGAATTTTTTCAGGTTTTTTCGGAACCATTTGACTTCACTGTCACGTCCTGAGACGGTATGCGCATATATGGTAAAGCGGAGGAGCCTCCAATAACGAATATGTGACATTTGGAAGGAACGCGGGCATACATTTCTGTGTTTATCAAAGGGGTAGTCCGTGAATGGGATGGAATTGAGGAATTGATACGATGACTTGATATGAAGGAACAATTCGACGGACTTGAACAAACTTAACTAAGGTTTGTTACGAGCTACTGATGGAATTTGTTGATTTGCGATTTACAATAAAGAAATTAAGAAGAAAGCTTAGAGTACATGAAATAAAAGAAAATGATATGTCGCTTACATTTGTCGGTTGTGTATCTTGTGTGTATGTGTGCGCTCGCTATGGATCAGATGACGCTCGCAAGTGTTCGGTTGTCTCGCTGGTGCCCTGATGCGCTCGCTGTTAGCAGAGTCGAAAATACACGGACGAGATTTGAAGAGAGTTTCCATATGTAAATACACGTTGATATTAGTAGAGTTCGTACAATAATCGCGTTGATTTCGTGTATGAATCGATGAAAGAATTGAAGTTTAATGAGAGTCTAATCATTCGGATTCGATCGATGACGTCGGGAGACGTAGATCTGCTTGCTACTAATTTTGTTGGGAGACGTAGATCTAATTGCTATGGATTTTCTTGGGAGACTTCGATCTGATTGCTTTGGATTCTGTTCGGAGACTTATTTGCGGAAGGAAGTCTTTTACAAAGAGCAAATTAGGAGGGGATTCATTGTGGGAGAAGGAACCATGTAGAGATGGGAATTTGGTGATGAAGTTTTTTAGGGATTGGTCAGTAGGGATTGCCGATAAGAATTGGTAAATATAATTAGTCGCAAAGCAAAACGATTCTATATACCTAGCTTTAGTTCGGAGAATCGGCTTTGTTCGTTCCTTATATGGAATGGATTGCATTAGAGAATAGGGGAACGTTTCTGTTGACTTTTGGTGACCAGGCGTGTGTCGTCGCGAGTTCGATACCCGCGATCTAAACACGGGCGAGTTTTGACTCGTAACATAACCATGATGATTGTTTATGTGACGCATTATATACGGGGTTGCGAAGAAAGAGACCGAATATGTTTATGATTTCGGGGACGCTGTGTAGTTTACGTCATGACCATGGGTCGAAGATTGTTGATGAAAGACTCCACGTGTCGGCCAATGTAGAACGCAGAATGTTCGGTACAATTATCTGTGATTTGCCGTGGGATGTCACATCACAATATTTTTTGGAAATCAAAAATTAACGCCCAAATTCAAGAATCGGAAAAAAATCAGCCAAACCCTGTGTCACATATCAAACACTGTAATCGTTGATAAATAGTGGGCACGCGTTTCGTTTGGCATAAAACACGCGTTTCTCGCAAATAAAAATGGAAACAAAAGATTAAGGAGGAAAAATGAAAAAAAGTTGAAGAGGCAAAAAATTACATAACATCATGTAGAATTGACCAGAATTTTTTTTTACTAACATGGTTTTCATTGATATTATTAAAGTATCTCTTAACGACGACTTTATTATCCCAATTACACACAAGGTCGGTGGAGATATTAAACTGTCATTACAGCGTAATTTGAATGTGGATCAATATTGCTTTTTGAGGTATTTAAAGGTAATGAATCATTCGTTTTTGTCAATATCTTTTTATTTAAGTATACATTATCAGTGGCTTTTAATGTATTTTTTAATGTATTGCGCACTTTTTGGTACAAACTTAAAGTAACTAAATATACTATTAGGAACTATGCGAGTATCACTTTTTAAGCGATTATACCACCTTTAAAGTTTTAATGAATTATAATATTTGATTGTATTGAACAACACCCTACGGCAACGCATTATTGTACACAGCGAGTCATAACTAATCACACGATTAGTTATGACTCGCTGTGTACAATAATGCGATTTAATGTTTCGTATGTCTGCCTCGTGGTGAGCCTCCCATTGAATCATTCCTTGGCAGCATTTTTGGCAGTTTACTTGTACAACCGTAATACTTCCGGTAGATAATCTGCAAAGTTGTACACTATAATTTTCTTTTCATGGATATCCGAAAAAGTATTCTTCAAGGGCATCCAGAATATGTAAGAAAACAGTCATATTAAAATAAGTCAACATGCCTCTATGAAGCGTGGCGTTCATTCAGAGGTTCTTTGTATAAACTTAACGATTCATCACATATAGAATATTATGATTAAATAATTATAGTACTATGTACTTTTGTTTTATTAATGCATAACTGCGTATACATAAAAAAATCGTCCCGTCTTCAAAATAACAACTCTTATACGTTTGTCACTGCCTGAACGACGAGACACTGACTGACGTAGCCGGGTGGGCGATTGGATATTGAATGGGAATAAGGAGGGTGACACTTGTATACGTACCTTTTATAATCGATGCGTATGTGTCGAATGCTTACATTACCAAACCGGTGGGCGGGGAAGGAGTGTAACGTGGAGGATTAATACCGGTTCTCATGGCAAGGGTCAAAAAAGGACACGATATTTGAGGAGTGCCACAAAAACGGTGAAAAATACTACAGAACTCATATCGCCGTCGCATGGCGTTTATGGGATGTATCACTGAGAAATATGCACATCGCCGGTATATCGTGTTCATAAAATAAATCACTGGAGAACACGCCTATCACCGTCATGGGATGAATTGCTCAGAAACACGCATATCACCGCCAGTTTGTACTCATGAGATGGATCACTGAAAAATATGCATTATGTTGTCATATTGTGCTCATCGCCTGTATCAGCGAAAACATGTGATATCGCCGTCATAGAATGTACCACGAATAAACATGTACGTCACCAGTATAAGACCCTCATTGGATGCATAACTCAGAAATGTGCATATTACCATCAGATTGCGCTCATTGAATGTGTCATTGTAAAATATTTATGTCGTGATCTTACGATAGTTTGATTTCTGCTTTATTGCAGAAATCAAAATTGCCATTCTATGAATTCATCTTGTATTCAACAGATTATGCATTTTTGAAACGACGAACTTCAGTTACGATATATATCAAAATCATGATACTGAATGAGCTTACGAAATGTTTTCATCAACAAAAACGAATTTGCATTCGTGTTGAGTACAACCCATGGGAACAATGGATGGGAACATAGTGAGTACCTGTCAAAATGACACTCGACCACAGCGGTTTGAGTTCAAGATGCTCCAAATGCACGATGCATTTCTAAACGACACAATGAAATCAAAATGTTTTGTAAATCTATAATACTAAATGATTTCATGACTTTGCATCACAGCACGTATTTGAAATGCTGTAAAATTTCCTTCATTAATTGCATGTATGGCGTGAAAATCATGACTGTGTATCTGGGTATATCTGGCAAAACCCACCCGCTTCGCTGCGCGTAAATTTACATACATTGGTCTATCCAATCCATTTAATTTTCATCGAAAGTACTGCATATAGTAAAAAATCTTATTTTGATTAGTTCTTAACGATTTTTTCATTGATATTTTGTTTGTGTGGAGATGAACGGCATGTTCGTGCTGAGGGGATAAAATCGCATCTAAATTGACCAATAAAAAGAATATTAATAATCAAAGATATTTTTGGATTTATGTGCAAAAATTTTTTTTCACGAAATCATCGGTAACTTTACTTCCTTCAGGATTTAAATTTTCCACGGTGTGCTTAACCTCTTCGTTATAATTTTCTCTTTAAAATGCCTGGTAAATTTTCAAGTTCCGATGATTTTTCGATTTTCGGCAGAATTTCACAGGTGGATCATCGATTGATACAAATTTTTCCATTTACTTCTTTTATTGCGATTTTTCAATTGGACTTACCGTGAAAGCTATAAGAGATATTGATATGATTCCAACGCTATTATTTAAGTCCGGAAAAATCTTTTTCAAACCCACCAATTGAAAGTCCATAGGATATAAAAAGCTCACGCTACGACCTTTTGAAATCTCCTGAATTTTTAGATTCCAGAAAAGTGGCCGGGGAGACGATGTAACGGGGATTTCTTGTCCTCGTTCCATCCCGACCCGCGATGCCATCCAACTCCGGGGGAGGGACCCGCCGAGCGGACCTGGGCGCCAGGTACCAAAATACCGTCGACCTAAAGGTCGACTTCTTTGTTTGGTCCGCTAGACGCAAGTCCTTGGTGGTGAAACTCTCCCGCGGATTTCGGACTCGCTATTAATAATTCCCTTTGGCAAAGTCTCGCCTCTTGGCGCACTTGGTCCGAACCGAAAAACAAACAAAGGAACTAATTTCGAATCAAAATACTCAACTAATTACTGAGAAGGTTCTGAAATTCGCATTCTGCAACGAAGTCAGTGGAGGCAAATTGGGGGTCGAGCTCACCACGCTGGCTGAAGATGTCGGGTCCCTTTGTCCGGCGCGTCGCTCATTCGGGGGTCGCTGATCACTGTTCACTCTTCGTCCCGGGGTCCGCCGTTGTCGACTGCCTAATTTTCTTGCGTAAGCATGGGTACTCGGTTCCCACGACTCCTCCTCACCTAAGTGGCCTTCCCCACCACGGCGAGGAACGCGACCACGTGAAGGCCGGCCAATTCGCGCGTAGGGACTATGGCCCTACTTTCATACGCGGTCTTGGCCCTACTTTCCTATGCCGACTTGGTCCGCTTAACTATGCGGTCTTGGCCTGCACACCGCGCCGCCACACCCGTCAGTGCCTTACATCCGCAACTTAGAGATACGGTTCTCTCGAGCGTCTTCCCCGGAGAGCCGTCACCGATGATCGGACTCGAGGGGCGGCCTCCCTCGCCTACCACTGGCGTCCTCGGTAGTGGCGGTGGGCCCACAATATCGCTGCACCTCGAATCCCGACAGACCGGCCAACCCTCACCTTCGGGACGCCGATTCATACGGACCGCGAAACCCAAGAGAGCCCGTTGGGATGGTGCAGCTCCTGGCTGCTAAGTCGAGAGAGACGGGCGACACGTTATCTTGGTCTTCTTCTGGCGTCTCCTCGGGTATCCTTAACCACGAGTACGGTTGATCGTCACTCGCTTGCATTCGATGCGGCGTGGGTGTCCCCCTGGACTATCTCCGTGAGGGGCAACGCGGCTTGCAGGAATCGCTCATTCGTTATCGGGTGCTCGTGGACGCGGACCTCATCGCAGCGGATTCCGATCGCAAAAATTAATTTCATTTTCCGCCAATGATAAAGAGGCGCCGCATTATACGGCGACGTAGGTTCGTTACCGGGTTCTCTCGCCTCCACTACCCCTCCTACTACGTAATTCTGTCGGCTTTAGGAAAGGGGGGGGGGGGAGCGGACGCTCGCCGCTTCGCTTACGCTACGGAGATATGCTCTACTCGCCCGTTTTAAGTAGGTTAAGTACGATAGGTAGCGTAGGTACGATATTCAGTAGATAGCGTAAGTAATCATAATGAAAAGAGTGGGGAGAAATAGGTAGCTAGGTAGTTTCAAGCATAGGAGCGCGTGTCCGTGAGCGAGTGACGCTCGGAGAGCTTCGGGAAGAACCGAGCGCGGTTGAAGCGTCCCGACCGCGCCTTCGGCAGCTACACCGCTGAGCACGTTCATGCGAGGCCAAGTCGCAACGAAGGCTTCGAGGGAAAAAGCAATCTGAGCACGACTCGCGCGTGATGTCACCCGACGGCACGCGCGCGACTTTTGAATTATTCAAATGCTTATTCAGCTCTTCATGCATAAATCCGTTTCTATATCATTCAAAGTATACAAAAAATGTATCGCGCACTGCAATCGCTTATTTTATTAGTTTGTACGTTCATTTGTATATAACAATAAATTGAAATTACAACTTATTTGTAAAAAATTGTTTGCGCTTTACTCGCACCCGTCCCTATGCTAAATAAATTTTAATGAATAAAGGTAAGCGGAAATATATTTATATTCTCATTATTATATTTACTAACATATAGTTTAATCAAGCGATAAAGCATTATCCCCAAAAACAAGTTAATCATTAATCCGGCCGCGACAAACAAGTAGCAAAAAGTGGACTCATATTACAATCAACTACGTGGTCCCGTGCGTAGCGCACCTGCCTTCGGTTCGCAGGGGTGCGGGATCGATTCCCGCGCTCAATACTTTTTTTTATAATTACTATTAATTCTTATTTGATTACTGATTGTTTATTAATTACCATAAGTATTTCAGTTGGTTACGTTTTAGGGTCGAAAAATGTATCGCGCACTCTGACCGCGTATGTTATTAGTTTGTACTTCAATTTAAATATAGTAATAAATCTAATTTACAACTTATTACAGCTTTACAGCTTTACTCGTACCCGCCCCGATGCCAAATAAATTGAGATTCATAAAAGTAACCAAAAATCTTTTAATATTCGTATTATTATATTAATTATCATACTTTCGTTACGCGATAATACATTATCCTCAAAAAAGTCAATTCATCCGGCTGCGATGCCCAAGTAAAAAAAGTGGATATGAATGATGAGCGATCAGATGGTCCCGGTGGTAGCACTCCTGACTACGATTCGTAAAAGCATGAGATCGATTCCCGGGCTCAGCACTTATTTTTTAAATTTTTAATTCATTTTTTTTTGGGGGAAATTGTTTCTTCGTGAAACACGCCGTCAATCGTAAGTGATTACAAGTAAACAATTCGCCTCAGACAATGAAAATGACCTGTAAATATAAAAACAGACTAAAATACCATCTTTTGTACTTTTTTTCACGTCACCCATGAGGTGAAGTACAGTGGTGCGCATTTTTTTTTTAACGTGGTGTCCCCAGTAGGTATAATCCACGACGAAAAAAAACCTCTAAGTCCAAGTTTTTCATCAGTTGCACAAAAGTTATTGAAATTTACACATTTTATTTACAGTTAATTCACATTTTATTTACAGTTAATCCACATTTTATTTACAGTTTATTTACATTTTATGTACAGTTAATTTACATTTTATTTACAGTTACTCTGTAAATTAAATTGATCAATTTAATATTGCACTAATACTTCACTAATACTTCGTATTTTCCTGGGAGAAAAAATTAATTTACCCCGGAAAATCGAAAACGTCCCAGTCATTGTCCTGGTCGTATCTTTGGTCGACTTGGAGCTTTTCTTTTGGTTTCTTGCCTGCCTAACAATAAAAATCTTCCGCGCTCATTAGTGACAAATGGTCACGAGTCATGCTCATCGTGGTCGCACTGTCCTCCCTAGCCCTCAAAGCCGACCTTACGACGCAAACCGAATAAGCGTATTCGAACTGAGGCACTTTCTTTTCTTTGTTTTGGTATCTGGGATGAGAGAGAATCCCGTGCAGAAATTTGTTGGGGAGAAATTTTTAAAAGGTTAAAAATTATAGGGGTAAATATGTTATATGCTATGAATGATAGAAATAATGTTTATTTAAAAATGGAATTTGCAGAAGGCTCCAAATTTTATTAAATATGTTTTATAACATCGATACTACAATATATTTATGTTTTTGTTATTAATTTAATGCTTACGCCTATCGTAGATTTATAATTTATTACAGGCTAATCTTTTTTGGAAGAGATATCCTTCAATACTTTTTGTAAAATTCAACATAGGGATTCTTTACATTCTAAGACCGCGGAACAGTGACTGAAACGGAATTTAATCGCAGTTTCGTCTCGAGTCCGTACGCTAGAAGAACTGGCGCCTACTATAATGCCACCTACCTTGAAAAAATTGTAGCTCGTCTTCCAAACATTCCAGCAGGCTCCGATAATTTACGGAATTTACGGTAATTTACGGAAATATATAATTAATTACTAATTGTAGATGCTTAGGGGTTTTCTGATTTATGTAGTGTAATCAAATGCTCTGAATCAAACGATTTCCTATCAAGATCCGATAGGAATTCCTTATTGGGATCGGATAAGGATTCTCCATTAGGATCGAATAGAGATTCCAGATTAGAATCGAATAGGAATTCCCCATTAGGATCGAATAGGGATTTTCTACCAAGGTCCATCAAGGATCCAGAAAATCACTTGCAAGAATGAATTTGGATGATCGAATATATAAGTTGATTGGATTTTATAAATATCACGATCATGGTTGCACCATAACGTGGTTGCATTTATAAAATCCAAACATGTGTTTTATAAAAGATAAGTTGAATTTCAGTTAAACATCGTGCGGGGGAAAATGTTGAAAAACACCAGTGCGAATTTCTATGAAATCGATGAAAAAACAGCTACATAGTGATAATACCGCACTTGGACAGAACCTGTACGCCTTGTGGTAACAAGTATGTACGTGTGCTTGTATAATTAAGTACTAGTGTAATAAACAGGTGTTCTGCGTTTCTTTAAATATTATCCACGTAGTGATAAAAATAAAATTAACTAATTTGTGGCAGAAAAGTGAAAGAAAAAATGGATAAACTATTGCGTAAACGCAAGCAGACACGGGTTCGTTCTCAACGGCACCGTGAAATCCAAAGAGAAATTCAGAAGGATATCCAGAATTTCAGCAACGAAACATATTCCATTCCCGGTACTAGTAGGAGAACTGTAGTTCTTGCCACGGTACGGAGTTCCTTCGACTCAGATGAAAACGGATCCAGTTCGACAAGCAGTGAAAACTCCATAGCTCGAGCCGCAATCCATATCAATAGTTCTGAAGATGCTGCATCATTGACAGAAGCAGAAAATCAACAAGAAAGATCATCGATTATTGATACTCCAGACAATGAACATAGGCTAGAGATCGGAGAAATTCAACAACTTCGAAGATGGGCTCTTGAGTCTAATATCCGCCATGTTCATTTGGATAAACTTTTAGCAATTCTACGAGTTTGTTTCCTTCCTGAGTTGCCTAAAAGTTCTAAAACGTTTTTGAACACAAGCTCGACGCCGTATGAAATTTTGGAAGTTCAAGATGACAACAATGAACTTGCTGGCACATACGTGTACATAGGCTGTGACGTTGCGTCACAAGTTTCGCAGGCTCGAGGCTGGCTCAACCACAGACCCCTTAATCCCCCTCCCCCACGCACTGCAAACCCCCCCCTTTTTGCGCTTGTTTCGTTTTTTTTTAAATTTTATTTAGGTTAAGCCGCGAAGATGTATGGCCCCGCGAGGCCCGTTCACCATGTAAATAAAGATTAAGCCCGGCCATCGGCGGCGCGGGAGCCTCAACACCATCGCAGCATCGCCGCAGCCCTCCACTCTCCTCCCAGTACAGCCCCCCCTCCC
Organism: Ophioninae sp. A BG-2022a; assembly: GCA_030523105.1. Lineage (NCBI taxonomy): Eukaryota > Metazoa > Arthropoda > Insecta > Hymenoptera > Ichneumonidae > Ophioninae sp. A BG-2022a. The sequence continues at coordinate 22,060 of JAPYZI010004553.1, forward strand.
CCGCTCAAGAAGATCCAAGAACGGAGGCAGCAGCCGCCCGTGGACCAGCCGCCAACGTCATCTCCCCCTAAGGGG
>JAPYZI010004554.1:0-20570 GCA_030523105.1 Ophioninae sp. A BG-2022a
CCCTGACTCTCATCCCCTGACTCTCATCCCCTGACTCTCATCCCCTGACTCTCATCCCCTGACTCTCATCCCCTGACTCTCATCCCCTGACTCTCATCCGCTCACTCTCATCCCGTCACCGATAATCGTCACTTGCGGGAACTCAAGTAAAAATTGCATACAGTTTTCAAATGTACGAAACGTTTAAAAAAACCTCAACCTGGAAAAAGTCAAAAAGTAACCGAGAACATAAAAAACTCGAATCTTATTTGGCCCTTCCACACCCCCCTCACTCGTTCTCTCTCTTGGCAAACGTCCATCGAATATTATATCGAGCCGGCGTGCCAGGGAGGCAGAAGGAACGAACAGGCGCACGGTAACAAAAAATAAAAGACCAACTTTGGCAGCTGTTTAGCATAAAGGCAAATTGCCTAAAAATATAATGACTCCGAGTCTTCTTCGCGGCGTGACCGCACTCTCGTTTTTTTCTCTCTTTTCCACTCCCCCTCCCTCTCTCTCGCTTTCGTGTTTATCCGAAGAGTCTCCATGCGGCAGGTGGCAATGACGTCTTCGTGTATGTACTGTATTACCTGCTGGTACATTCGTTGTAAATGTTACGCCTATGTGTGTCCCGGAAAAAAAAAACGCCGACGAGGAAAAGTACACATGCGAGCTCGCGAGTCATTTGCATAACGCTTTGAGAAAATTTAACAGTCCGAACGAAGAGAGCCAGAAATGTCAAGCCGAGTAAACGCCCGAGGTGTGACCAAACGGACGGGTTTTTTTATACATCTTAATCGACGTTCCAGTTTGAAAAAAGAATTAATCGGATGAAACGTGCCCGGGGAAAAAATGTTCATAGTGCAGATCGCGCATCAACGATTGATAACTATTTTTGTGCGATATTTGCGTCGTTTTGGGCGATGCCACTTTCTCACAAATTTTTCCAAGTTTCTCGAGACGCCTGTAGACTTTCACATCAAAAGCTGTTTCGATAGACTACCGTATCGGGATTAACAGAAGGGCACAGCGAAACTGGCGATAACTCGATACGGGTAAGAATTTTTCGCAGCGTTCCAGCTTGGGAAAATTGAATCCGATGAAATTTACGCGGAGACTACATTTTCACGAGGAGTAACTATTTTCACCCGAGATGTGTGCCTTTTCGGCCGATGGCTTTTACCAACACACACTTTTTTCAACTTTTGAAGAAAACTCTAGAGCATCGTTTCCAAAGTCGTTTCGATAGACTACCATATAGCGATTCTCAGAAGGGCACAGGGTAACTGGCGATAACTCGACAGAGGCGTGGAATTTTCGCTCCGTTCCAGTCTCGTTACCGTGTCCGGTAAACCGACTTTCAGCTCGATAGTCCAAACCTCGACTGTCACCCGTACATCTACCCGTCCAACATCTCCTAACTTTGTCAAACCTTCTCAAATATTCAACCCGCTAAACATTCTCGACGACTCTTATCCGCGTAACTAATGGCACCAAGATTTCGCGCTTTCGTAAAACGCGGGAACTTTCCCTAGCGTGGCTGCGGTAATTCGTCGTCGTGCGTCAATTAGACAGATGTACCGAGGGAGGATGACAAACGCGAGCAGATGCTCGCCACCAGATAACAAAACTAAAACCCGATGTTCATTCCCCCTCCCGCTTCGTTTATTCGCTTTTTCTTTATTCCTCTTAATCGTTTTTCCTTCCTCTCGCTGGTACTCATCCTCCTCTAACTTGCGCGAGTTTCTTCTTTCGACTCGGGCGTTCGTTCCTTGCGGTTTTCACAACCTGCTCGCGCCCTCTCCCAATCGTTTTACTTTTTCTCTCGTATTCTTGTTTCTTCCCTTCGTTTATTCAGTTATTTTTTTCTTTTCGCCGCATGTGCGAGCTCAAAGTTTCGGGATCGCGAGAGTTCGTGTGTGCAAAAGAAGGAGCAAGAACTCGCGATGTTCGACCAACTAGCCGCGTTATCAGATTCACCACGAAAACAAAAAAAAAAGATTTTAAAAAGAGCGAGGATAAAGGGACGAAGCCCGATGGCCCGACTACCCCCTTAATGAGCCGAGTCGCTTTAAATCGCTCGCTCAACCATTTTGAAAAATATTAACGAGCCTCCTCGCCAATGAAGCCTCCAATCTTTTTTTTTCCTTCTCCCTCCAGCCTTTCTCGCGTAATATCATTTTTCTTATTTCTCGTATTCGATCCTAGCCCTCCTCCCCCCTCCCTTCTTTACAGGCGCCTGCCACTCGCCTCAGCGGCGAGGATTCTTTACCTTTTAGCGCGACTGTCCGTCGATGTGTGGTCGGATTGATCAGCGCAGAAATAATTGCAGCCCTCGAATCCGGATACCTCCTCTGATCGTGAACAGCCCATTTCCATTTGGGAAATCTCTAACGGTGGAACCTCGATTTTCGACTGCTGAAAGATTTTTAAAAAATCTAGTTTACAAAAATATGTCACTAGAGGATTGTTGAGAGACACTCAACGGTCGACGTTTTCTCTCATTTTCAATTTTCAAGGTTATGTTTTTGAAAACACTGCGTCATTGAAAGCGAGTTACACAGAAATCCCCAAAAACTAGTTCCCTCGTTAAAATAAACGCGATTCGGGGGGGATATAAAAAATCAGAGTTCCACTAGATTCTAGCTGGACCCGCGACGAAACATTTTTTCAACGAACTTTTCACAGCACCCGTTAACAATGTACAGATTATTATTTTTTCGTCATCGTAACGATCACGGATGAACTTTGGTATTAACTCCCGAATAAAAGTGATGGAAGATTCCGATGGCGGGTCCAATATCATTTTTGTTTTTTAAATCGAACCCTCTCATGGAAGCTCCGTCTTATCTGTATTAATTAACGTTGATTAACGATGCGTGGAATGAAGCGAGGAAAAAAAAGCGAGCCAGTCAATTTTCCATGTATAAATATAAACATGCACACACACACACACCTCGGTCACCCTCGAAACTCTTTGTTATTTCTTTTCTCTTATTTCTGTCTCTTCTTTTCTCGCCGAGAGAAACACTACCCCACCACAATTCTTTTGTACCCCACCCCCATCTTTCTCTCTATTCCTCTCTCCTCCCTTCATTCCCTTTTCTTTCTTTTCTCGTTTTACCTTCCGATTCGAGTCCGCCGCGCATTCTCGTCGATAAAACTGACTCTTCCAATTAGCAAAGCCGAGAAGGTATCCGCTGCTGTTTCGCTCTCGATCGCCCAGTTTGCCGATGTTCGACCTGGTATTCTTGAAAGCCAAGTAGCACGTAGGTTATGTACCAATAAACACACACCCGCGCTCAAACCGCGCACACTCGCAACAAACGTTGACCACGAGTATTAGGTAGCTGAATTTCGTCGTCGCGAGAAAAAGTTATCGAGTTTGCGAGCGGTAAAAAACTAAGTGCGAGCAAACGTGGAAGGACGAATATTCGTTGTCCTAGTTTTTTTTTTCGTTCAATTATTAACGTTTTTTCAAGTTCAATTATTAACGTTTGTTACTCTCATTATTGTCACGATAATAATAAGAACACTTGCCAAAGTAAGAACACTTGCCAGCCTGTCGGGTAAAAGCGTGTGCGGCTATATTTTACCCTCGAAACAGTTGAACAGTAGATTCTAACACGAACAGATGGCGACACCCTTCCATCTAAATGCTCCGCACAGAAGTCACCAGTTCACGTCCGTAAAGAGTCGCTATCGTGGCGACTAATGGATCACTGGTCCATAACATACTAGTTGATGTATCACGACTCGTATAATCTAATATACTTATATTTTTTTCAATAACTTTTCTCAAATAAATTTCGAATTTCAGCGTGCACGCTCGTTCCACAAAGACGGATATTTTGTACAAATGTATGAAACAAGGATGCTTTATCCTTTTCTTAAAAGGATAGTACTCGATTCGTTTCGTGTGACTACTCGATTTCCTTGGTTTATTTATTTAGGACGGTTCTCGAAATGAGATTTGTACAAATGGGTTTGTACAATTATTAATTAGTAATTTTTTAAATTTAATTATTAATTAGTAATTTTTTAATTTTGTAAATTAAAAAAATTACTAATTAATTACTTAATAATAATAACTATCAACTTATTATTGTTGTTGCTATTATTATCACAAAAATTAAGGAAATTGTGAAAATAATAATAATGTTAATAATAATAATAATAATGAAGAGCAATAATCATTCGTACGACGATGATTACGACGATAATAATATTTAATAACAACAACAATTACTATTTCTCCACTTATGGGTGTTTCATTACGGAAACATATATATTTAATGAATATTTGTTAAATTTTGGAATTTTGTTTATTGATTTAAATTAGAATTATCAATGCGTATATAATATTTGTTAATATTATTATTGTTTGATAGTATTAGTAATGTTTCATTATTTGAATATTCCTAGATCCCTCAGATTTCCTTTTTTCAAATCTACAATACAGCATTGTGCCATGTGTGAGTGAATATTGTAACGGTATTTTCTAGAAGGTCCGGCGGCCATTTTGTTTGCTTGTATCGTTTATCAACTTCCCGGGGGGAATACGAAGGCTCGAATTAATGGGATCAGAGATTTTTAATTACTTCGAAATATACGTCAATGAGGGATCGCGAATGGCGGAAGAAGATAATTTTTTCGAAATTTTTCGGAATTCAAGGCGCTCTTTATCAACAGCAAGGAGAAAAACGTTCGTCAACGCCAACGCGATCATGCGTGATGAAGCTTTTCAAGACCGAGCTTGTCGGTGTACTCATTAACGATTAGAAAATGTTCGACTCACCGGTATTGAGCTGTTTGAGACAACGCTGGGCTCCTCCGATCGACGAGAATACATTTTTCGTTGAACATCTCGAACGATTAATTGTAGACGAAACAAAAAAAACAGCGTGTGTACGGAGTATGATGCAACGCGTGGACGATCGTCGACTGTTTTGTCTCGCGGACGCGCAACGGTTTTCTCGAGCGCGGCGATTGGAGGAAGGTCGGCCAATCGTAGGCCGCGTCACAACCGCGTACACGTGACCGAACGACGCGATCCACATTATTATTATTATTTTGCGAAATTTGATTCTCTACATTACGAACACTATTTTAACGGAATTCACTACGAACGATGTATCTTAAACTGAATAAGGGAAAAAAACGAAATTCGGGACCGCGTCGATGCGTTTGTTGCCACTGTGACAAACCGAGGGGTCATTCGAGGAGATATTCGATAGGAATCGAGAACATACCACGGTAGCTTGTGAACCGCAAACAAAAAAAAAGTTTACGTACACGCACGAAATATCACGACATTTTTTAACCCGTTTGATAATTTCAATCCAGAATACAAAAGAAGATTTGACTTGCCGTTGTTGTAAATAAGTCGTCCGATTATTCAGTACGTTTAATTTCGTTTCTTCATTCGCGAAAAAACTCGATACGAAAATTCCGACATTTGCACTAGCCGTAGCGTTGCGAACTATCGTGCACTGCCGTAGTCACACCAGAGACTGTAGAAGTCCGGAGCGGTGATTCGCTACAGCGCGGTGATTCGCTACAGCGCGGCGGCTCGCGACGCGCGCTGTTCAATCACCGCACTTGATTCGTTTAGCGTCTCATTTGACTCCAGTAGTCCATCATCTCTGCGGACGTTACGACGCATTGAATTTTGTCTCCATCTTTTTTGCGAATAAAACCGAATAGACGCGCAGTAAATAATCCAACGAATCCTTCGCTGCACCGGTAAGTTAATCCGTGTCTTTATGAAGGCTGTGGAGTTAAATATGGATATTGACATTTTCTTGTATCCGTTCGCACGCACGTCGAAGAACCTTTTTGTCGCAACCGAAAATTCACCGCAAACTCGTGTTTTCTATCTCCTTCGAACGTTTTCTCGAACGTTCTCGCGGTTCGTGATACCGGCGTTCAACGCGTTGAAATAGACAGAGCTTAATTTTTCTAATTTAATTTTGACCAATCGAGTGCCCTTCGCGATTCGTTACGCAACTTTCTTCTCATTTTTTCCAATAGTGCGTGAAAAGAAAATCGCTGTGTAATGAGAAATAAAAATTCGGGAAACAAACATTGATAATAATAATAATACGACCGCTCCGTTGCCTCACGTGGATTCGGCTAGACGCGACTCCCGATTGGCCGGCCCGCGGAGCCTCGGTCCAATCGCCGCGCCCGATACGAAGAACTCGTGCCCTCTCACTCGCCCGAGTCAACACGGTCGACGTTCGCCCGCGCGTATCGCGATCTGCACGGGGTGTTTGTGTTTTTTTCCACGTATCGTTCGTTCGAAGTGTCCACAAAAAATGAAGAGTTGACGACTGGACGCGCCGAATGTTTTCTCCAAGAGCTCGCTATCGGTAAGTCGAGAAGTTTTTTGTTCTTTTCTACACCTTCTTCTAAACCGGCGGCAATCAACTTGAATATTTTTTATCGCGAATTATCGCGTCGCAAGAAGAAAAAAAGAGTTGAACAATTGTTGAACTCTGTTGAAAAATGTTGAACAATTCCGAATTTGCCATCTTTCATCGACAGACGTATCGAAGTGGCTGAAAGTTGGGATTCTGCTGATAATTGTCGCGATATATTAACAGTAAAATTCACGAACAGTAAAATTGATTAAAAGGTTAACAAAATGGCGGCCAGACGGAACGAAAAAAAAAAAAATGAAATCTTGATCAAAGAATTTTATTTTTGTCGTTTTTATTTCGAAATGATTTAAAAATACATTTATGTATGTAAACCCATACATTTGTAGATTATATATATATATATATATTCATTTATAGCTTCATTCGTGTTTCCATATAAAAGCATAAACATACCGAATTCCTAATGTGTAATAAAAATTATGCCAGAAAAACGTATACCCGTATCAATACGCCGGAATAACGAGAATTCCCTCCAACAAGACACGTAAATTACATGTCTCCACACCGCTTTATTTTTCTCACGACGAAATAAACGGAAAAGGAAAAACAAAAAAACAAAAAATAACCAAAGCTTTATCAATAATTAAATCTCGAAGAAATTCCTCGGAAAGTATCACTTCGAATTCTCGCAGTCGTAAAGTTCCCATCAACTCTTCTCGACGAGAATCAGAGGGTCAGTCAAACGATGTTTTTTCGTGCACTCGCGACATATTTGCTTCTCTCTCGCTCTTTCTCTCTCCTCGTCTCCTCTCGTTGACCACGAACTCGCGAGTATTTATTTTAAGCGTTATATACATAAAGCAGATCTGGAGAATCTTTCGGTTCGCGTTGAACGCGGCGCACCTGACGTATCAGCGAACCGACGGTCTCTCTTCCGAGAGCATCTCGACTTTTGGTGACGTCGACTTTTTGCAATACTACGAAGGCTCCGAAGAGAGAACGCACACCTTCTTTCTCCGTCCCTCTTTCTCTTCCGCTCTCTCTTTCTTTCTGCTCGATCGTGCACTTCGAATATCAATGTCTCCGTGAGACGTACCGAGAAGATCGAACGTTTGGTCGAACTCCATGAAACGGCATACTCGACTTTTCAAACAGCCCGCAAAACTTCTCACGGAATTTTTCTTCTTCTTGTTTCATTGAACTCGCGCTTTCTCGTGATTCGCTCGATATAACCAAGCGATACACAAATCAGCCATTCGTATGTACGAGGCTTGTTCAAAAATAATGTCACTTTTAATTTGCCACGAAAAATATTTATTTATTCATCAATATCTATTTCGTCCCCTTCGAAGTAATCCCCATCAGATGTAATACACTTGTGCCAACGCTTTTTCCAATCCTCGAGCGCTTCTTTGGGACGGCCTCGAGCTCTCCCAGCGATGTGTTCTTTGTCTCCTCAATCGTGGCAAATCACCGTTCCTTTGTGGCTCTTTTCAATTTTGGGAACGGAAAAAACGTCGCAGGGGGCCAAGTCCGGTGAATACGGTGGCTGAGGCATGATTACGGTGTTGCGTTTTTCGCCAACAAAATCGCGAACAAGCAACGATGCGTGCATTATCGTTTTCGATAGCAAACGAATCGTCCGGCACACTAAAACACGTATAACCTTTACATCTTTCAAAAACAAACTAAATATGCAAAACGGCTGATAGTGTCAACATAAGTTGGGGACATGTATATCACCATGCAAAAAAAAAACAAAATCAAATTAACGGAACCCGAAATATTTGAAAAGTCACCTTACCGCTTGAGGAAAGCTTGCATATATATCGACTGTCATCCAAAAATGCTAACAAAAAAAATGTCGAAAAAAATAAAAAAAATATTCACTAACTCTAAATTAACAAAATACAACTTTTCTCCTCACGCTACATATTCCAAACCTAATATTCTTCGAGCTACTCGGCTGTTAAAAAAATAAAATAAACATTTTAAAAATACGAAAAATTGATAATTACCAACATAATTTCAAATAAACGTAAATCCAAAAATCCATATCGTTCAAACGTTTAACAAGTACTGCATCATTGATCCTAACATTCGTGCGATTAACAAAGAGCACAAATTAATTGGAGAAAAATTCAAGTCTAGAGATAAGCAATCTTTGGGCGCGAGTGCTCCACGATCGACGAGATAATCGCTTTTCTTGATTGCATCAGATAAATCTGCAACCTATACAGGAGTGGATCGAACATATATCTAATATTATGCGAATAGCTCGGGCAACGGAATTCGAGAACGCCGTGTGCGAAGGGATAAAGGCCCGGACCAAGAATCACCTTGCCAAAAGTGTGTACGGGTACGCGTGAGTGTGAGTGGTCAGAGAGAAGATGAGTCCAGAGGAAGGAACTCTCTCGAGAACCATCAACGACCAGCACCTGCACTCCTCATCTCTCTCTCTCTCTCTCTCTCGTAATTTAAATCGTCTTCTCCCAATTTTTGTTTCTCGACATATTTTTTTTCACCATCCCCCCTCTCCCGATTCGGGTTGTCGATTTGCCCTTCTCGATGGTCTCTCGTTGCGCCTCGTGCAACGCGCATGCGCCACGCTCGCGGGCCAATTAACAACGCTAATTTCGTGGCGGTGCATACACATCCGACGTAATACTACGGAGAAAGAAGTGCAAAAGAAGAAGAGGAAGAAAAAAAGAGCACGAAATTTCGAGTTGATGATTGGGATCGGAGGGCCCTCTGGGTGCATCGAACTTCTCCTTTTGTTCGCCCTTTTACTTTCTCTCTCTCCCTCTCTCTCTCTTTCTCTTTTCCCTCCCAGTTTCGTTATCGTCCTCTTATCTTTTTCCACGTTACGAATCCTCCGAGGTTGCTCCGTGTATGAGCTCGTCATCACGCGAGTGTCGAACTTTTGAGACCATTTTTTTCGTACCATTCACTTTGCATGCTTTTCGGCGATTCCTCGAGTGGCATTTTTTTAATTGAATTTCGTGAAAAAACCGAATCATTTATTTGAAACATTTATTAGTTTCAATTTAAATGATTTTTAGTTAAATATTTTAATACATTAACACTGGTTTTTCATTTTATGCATTTCTGACAGTGAGCAAAAATAAATAATCATTGAAATTCGTATACCGAGCATAACCCTAATGAGTTAACCTTTACCTTGATCCATTTAGAGTAGGAATTCGCATTTTTTTATTAAATCGTTATAATTTTTTAATTTTATAATCTAAGGAAAAAAAGTCGAGTCATCAATTTCATACATTCGTTACTTTTTATTTCAAATATTGATATCCCAATTTGAAACGTTTATAGTTATAAATTTACGAAAATTAACACCGTGTTCTTTATTTTAAGTATTTCCGGCGTTAAACAAAAACAAATAGTCATCGTAATTCGTATACTTAACCTAAACGTTGACCCAAACAAACCCAATTTAGGGGTAAGTGTGCGCAGCAATGTGGGCAAAAGTACGCACCATGGCGAGTGAAATAATAATAATATTGTTCTTTTAATATATTAGTTTAATGTTTAAAAAATTATTATTATTATTATCGTCATTACCGTCCTTTTTAAAATTCCATTTAACGGGTGACTACCAAGAATCATTTTGATCATAACGAAACAACAATTAATTACTTCGCACTCATCAAATTGCAATTCAACTCAACGTTGAATCATCGGCCAATAAAATTCATCGACTCCGTCCCAATGATCGTCATATTACAATAACTTCGATAACAATAAATTATATTCGACTCACAACGAATAATAAGACGTTACGATTGATTCGCTCTTGATTAAAATCGGGTATTCTCGTCTTTGCATTCAGGCTCGTCGATAAAACCCAATTTCGTGACATCAGGAGTTTCGAACCAAGTGCAGTCATACATACCTCAGGGTTGATACACGCGCGAAGCATCGATACGATTCTTTGCCGAAACGAATACACACGAGAGTTAGGATCGCGGCTTAAATTCGTCCCGCGTATCTCGCCACCAGTACTCAGTAGCAATAAAACTCGATGCACTCTCGATTCGCGTCGTAAAAAAAACAATGTTTTTAAAAATAAAAAACTACAGCTTTCGCAGGGATTTATCGTTGCTTCTTTGGTCTTCCTTTCCCCCCCCCCCCCCGCCCCCTTGTTCGCTCGCCCAACCACCGGGCCGTTATCGCACCGTTCAGATCCATTGGGAATCGCAAGCCTTTGAGAGAAACGACGAGAAGATGCAGAGCACACGCGTTCCTCCCCGGAATTCCGTCATTAGAATTGTATATCCTTGGTGTACCTGTACCACCCTTTTTCCGAAGATCCGAGAGAGGGCGCTTCGCTAACTACGCGAACTGAATTTAATATCGATCGGCTCAATGTTTTCTCACTTCGAAGCCGGGTATTCGTACCACCGGGTATTCGGTGCTTCTTACCTCAACCGCCGTTTTTTATCAGCCCGATATCGCGAACCTCCATCGAAACTGTCACGAGTAACCGTTTTGTTGTTTATTGGGAAAAACAGTTACGCGCGAACCTCGGATCGAGATGAAAGCTCGACGCAAAAAAAGATTTATTGGGATATGGCGATAAATGGTTTATGTTTATTTTTTTAGGATCATCGGTTTTATTAATTTCATTTATTTTTGTATGATTTTAGGCTATTATTTTATGTCGAATTTATATCGATTTTGTATCTAATTGTTTTAGATTCAATTATGATAATGTGAAAATAGAAATGAATAATGTAAGGCAAATATGAATGTGTAAATATAAATTAATGTGCAAATATAATGTCGAGATATGAGATGCTGAATGCAAAAAAAAAGTTATTCGGTAAATGGTGATAAATGTATTCTTATATTTTTTAGTATCATTGATTTGATCAATTTTATTATATTTAACGTATGATTTCGTGGAAAAATGTTATGTTGAATTGTTATAATTTAATTATTGAAAAATTAACGAAATCGCTAAACTAAAAATATAACTTCGGATTATTAAAAATTACCGATCAGTATTGATAATTGTTAATAATTGTCAATAAGTGTTAAACAATATCAGTAATTATAAGTAATTGAAAATCATTCTGAATAACTGTAAATAGTACTGAATAATTGTCGATATTTGTTAATAATTCGTTAATAATTCGATTGTTATAATTCGTCAATAAATGTTAATAACCAATTCTCAATAATTTTAAATAATCAATTATCAATAATTGTGAATAACGTCCAATAACCTTAACTAATAATCCTTAACAATTGTTTTGTAAAAATCAAACATCATTCAACAACCGTCCGCGATCTTTCGAATATTAAAAAAAAAAAACAGAAAATCAGACGGTCAACCCAAATTCGAAAAGTGATGCGTTATTTTCGCTCACAAACGGGTATTTAATGTACATCCATAAATACCGGAGTATCGGTAAGAAAAACGCAACTGAGAAACGAGATTTCGGAATGAAAAGGAACAGGAGGAAAGCATTTGCGACGAGGTTTCTCACGGATCGTGCTGAGTAGTAAGCTGGTCCCGAGCAAACTCGAGAACGAACGTGACCCAATTAACGGCATGTCCGGTGAGCGATTATCCTCCGTGGGCCTTAAAAGTGCTGCTGCTGCTGCTGTTACTTTTGCTCGTGATACTCTCGTTCCCTTCGGCAAAAGTGTAGCGACTCTTACTTTATCGGGGCGTGTCCGTACACCCGCACGTTTTACAGTGTTACTGTATAATACTTTGCCGATTATTTTAAACGCGATCGTTCCTCCCCCCCCCCCCCACCCCGTCCTTCTTTCTCCCACTCTCTTTCTCCCTTTCGGTCTTTCGTTCGCAACACGTACACGTGATCTATTACAAAAGTCCCATTGCCCCTGGAGCGATTGATTTATGACGTTCGGTGTGTAATTAAAAGTCTTTCTAGAAATCAAACCGATCGAACTGTAACCGCGAAACTTCTTTTTTTGTTCCTTCCTAGATCGACGAGCTACGAAAGAGGGGGGGGGGGGTGGAGGAAGGGAACTCGTTTCGCTCTTTTGAAAAAAAAAAAAAAAATAAAAAAACGTATTCCCTCGAATATATTTCATCCCTGTTGGGAAGCGGAATTGTTTAAAACACGATGAAAAAAAAAAAAAAAAATTGGTCTTTTCTAATTGGAGACACGATGGATCGATCCGCGTGAATGCGACAGCGCACTTTCTCATTGAGATCATCGGTGCCAGTTTGGGCATCGTTGTTGATCGACCTGATCGATCGATCTTGTTTCTTTTTCTTTTTTTAACGAGAACGAAATTATTATTATATTTAGATGTTTAGTGTCGTATCGCTGGTTTATGTCGATGTATTTTTATCCCCTGAACACCAATCCACCATTTAATTCGCCCAATTTCTACGGAAAAATGTCGAAAAAATATTCCCGAAAGGTTTTTCGCATTTTCCCGGTCTAATTTTGTCCTTTCGGGAAAAACTCGGGCATATTCGTAATCAGCGGAAAATTTCCGATCGAATACACCATTTTAATACTTAAAAAACGAAGAAAAAAAAATGTCGACCTCCCAGGCCCGCTTTGCCTAAATCTCAAAAATCACGATATTTCAAAAGGTCGTAGGATAAGCTTCTCTTGTGCTATTGGGATACATTTGGAGGGTTTGGAAAAGGTTTTTGCCTAACTTAAATAATGGCGTTGGATTCGTATCGATACCTCTTATCGTTTTCCCGGAAAGTCCACTTGAAAAATCGCTAAAAAAAGGCAAAGAGGGGTAAGTATGGAAAAATTTGCAAAAATCGATGGTCCAACTTTGAAATTCTGCCAAAAATCGAAAAACCATCGGATATTAATGATTAAAAAAGCATTTTGAAGAGCAGAGTGGAGTGTCAAATCCTAAAGGGAAAAAAAGTTACGGATGATTTAGTGTAAGAACGTATTTTCCCCAAAAATCGAAAAAATTTTTAGATTTTTAATATTTTTTTTATAGGTCCATTTCGATGTAATTTGATCCCCTGAACACGAATCAACCATCCATTTTCCCCAAAACCCAAAATTTTCATGAAAAAATCGTTAAGAACTTCTAAAAACACGATTTTTTTTACCGTGTGCAGTGTTTTCGACGAAAATTTGATGACATTCGTAATCAACTAAAAATTTCGTATTAGATAGACCCTTAAAACTATTTCAGAATCGAAAAAAACACGTTCGACCCTATTACCCAGCCGGATCAAAGCCTAGATAAGACTCGATCCCCTGCAACTTAAATATTTTCATTAAGGGGGACGCCGTTTTTTTTTACGGGCTGTAACTTTTTTTTCCGGGCTACTACAAACGAAACCACAACTGTACTACAATCAACGAAAAACATAATCCGAAATAATAAAAAAATGAAGATCAGCCATACTCGAGTGCCAAGTTCACGCACGTTCTTGACCGATGGTCCACCGAATATTTACATAACTCGAAAAAAAAGCTGATTATTATTTGTGTTTTCTTTCACGCTGGGTTTTTCCAACTCGTGACGTTTCGGGAATGTCGAGTTCCGAAAAAAGTCGCACCGAGCGTAAGCCCTTGCGACTTTAAGGGGGTCGACACGTACGTACGATATTCGTGTTTTTTTAATCCCGTCCAAGAGAATCCTCCTTCCTCATGTTCAATTAAATATTGTGCGCGCGCACGTAGGAAGCGAGGCTCCTGAATCAGGCACACCTGCTCCGGGTGCGGCTATCAATGAGCATCAAGGCCCCTTTTCATTCCGCTTCTGATCATGCTCAACGATCGTTGGGAAGGCCCCCACCCTTCGCATCAGCCGCGAACAAGTCGACAGCCCGGTGACACCCGTGACACTTAATTACCCCAAGAATTTCACCCGACAGTTTTACCGCAGCGGTCAACGTCAATGATACGCCACTTCCGGTTTTCTTTTTTTCCTTTCTTTTCTTTCTTTTTTCTTTCTTTCGATGTGTAATTACGTGCTAAATTAATGACATCGAGACGCGAACAGGAAAAAAATAATGGAGCACCGAACTTCAGTACTGAACGTAAGTGATATATGGGTGTTTGTCGATCACTGGAAGTTTCGATGACGCCGATGATTTCTTTGACGGACCGGATCGCGAAATGGAACCGGAAATATCGCAAAATCTTTTTCGTCGATAAAACGTTGACGTTTTCAGAATATGAAATCCCGGCGTATTATTGAATAATACTTTTCGCGTAATCGAAGATATTGATGGTTGAACGTAACAATACGATTACATATATTGCAATTGTACGCTTCGTTTTATCGTCGTATTATTTTCTTCAACGATAATCGACGCCTGACGATTTTATCATAAATAATAAATGATGACGCTTGACGAAAATTGTATGACGATACAACGGAGGATATCGATACAGCGGAGGATGCAACGGATGATTCTGTCGAAATAATAAATTTTAAACGCTTCTGATTTTAGGCCCCTTGAGATTTCCAAAAACGCTGAAACGCGTCGTATCTCGTTTCCTCGTTTCTCACTGGTCACTTCTCGATCTATTCCCTACAACTTTCCTGGTCGTTTTCCGCTTGTTACCCGGCCCGTTTCTGATCATTTCCCCAGAAAGGGAACGGCGGATCAGGGCCTAGCTTCAGACCTGTTACATTGCGATACTATTGTAGGATGGAAGCCCAACCAGAGCTTAACGTTGTTTAGAAACGCGGACTGGAGACTGTACTTCTGTTTCCGTAGACGCTCAAATAAGTGTTTACAATTTCGTGGCGACTCAAAGATTCTATGACTATTTTCCCTATTTTTATTTAATGTTGAAACTTTTTCACCGAAAAAAAAAACCCCAGAATGGCCATAAATGGAGAAAGATCATTTTCTCACGATGGATCTGAATTATAAATAATCGTATGTCATAATTCTGCCTTCGATGTATCGTTTCACCGATCCAATCTTTTTTTGAATGTCGACTCGATACGACTGCCGTGACTGACCATTTCTCGCTCTGCTTCGAACTAAGCGAGCCACGAGTTTATCTCGCGTGCAACCGTCCAACGTAGGATCGTAAATCCTGTATAAACATCACGCAATCGCTGATTTTGTTTCAACCGCGACCATCTCTCAATCGCATTATACTTTTACCGCGGTTTCCTTCTCCGACCAATTTGCACAATTATCTCAACGGTTAATTAAAGGATCTGCTTTAGCTTGAAGCACAATAAACAGGTCAATGTTTTATCCTTTTTTTCAAACAAGTTCAAGCTAATCATTAAATATTAAGACGATACTTATTTATTCACAATTTTAATAATAATTCTTTAATTGAGTAATAATAAATAAAACCTATAGATAAATAATAATTGTAATTTATTGAGTAATTATTTGATATGTATATCTTTGATAATTAATTCAACTTAACAAGCAGTAGATTATTAATGGTCTAATCAAATGGATATTAATTTATTACTTGCGCATTCTAAAGTCCCTAGAATTTCATCGCACACAAAAAATATCCTAAATTTCACCCAAGTCGATATTTTTATCCCCCTCAATACTAATTCCAAGGATTGCATAATTTTCAATAAAAAGAAAAATTAAAAAATGTAAAAAAAAAGAACTCACTTGACGAGCGAGACCTCCAACCAGGAACTCTCCCTTTCCCTAGATTCGGTGATGTTGATGGCGCGTGCACAGTTCGCGCGTGGAAAGGGATCGCGGTTCTTTTATTTTTCGCGTGTGCACGAGAGGTGCACGTACGAGCTCGTTACGCGGTTTTACAGGGAACACGCGAAGAGCCCCAAGTGAAAGATGACCGGTGAGAATCCCCGATGAAACTCACGCACATAACCAAACATTGGGTGTTACGCGTTGAATAAACGTTTCCTCAAAAGTCCCGAAGTGCATTCACAACCGCGCACGATCAGCGATCTCCGCGGCTGACGTTTCGCGTCCTCTTGTGTCGTCCGAAGGGCCCATCACCTGCTGAATTGCACGGAAAAGGAACTCGCGCAGGTGCACTCAAATGGCTATACACCAATGCCTTTTGTAAGCATTACTTAATTTTCGGTGGCGCAAGTTCCAGTCTTCCGAATAATACGGCTCATTAAAAAAACCTTTTTTTTTACATTTATATCAATAATATTCCGTTTACATTAATTTTTGTATTTACAATAATTAATGTAAATACAAAATTTGTGTACATATTATAATGAATATAGTAATGTTATATTTGTTTCATATCTATTTAATTATTATGTATATTAATAATAATGCATTAATAAATACATTTTTATTACATATATCGAATAATAAACAAAATCTTCATTTGCCGCTTTTAGAGTTTACTGATAAGTAACTAATCGAGACTCGTTATTATTCCGTGTAGAGAATCGATATTTATTTATTAATATACGAACCGAACGATCATGTTTTTTTTTTATTGAGCCATATTTTGTATTATTTTGTATTAGTAGTTTATTGCTTCAAATATATTATTATATAATATTATATTGTTTTTATTGCAAACTATCAAAGTCAAATAATCGATAGCACAGGTAAAAAATATTTCTTCGAGTTTGTGTTTCGATAAACAAAATTTGATTCGATACACCGGATAATAAATAAAATCCTCAGTCGTTACTTGTCAACGTAATACTCGTTGTCTCATCAGTAACGATTGATAGTAATAATTACAAATGAAGGCTTTGATTATCATTCGCCTTATAAAATCGATACTTATTTATTCAAGTACACACTGCGTTACATTATTCAGAAAATCACATCTACTGAAAAATAGAGATTATTAATTATGATCGATTAATAATTAAAAAAAAAAATTATATCTAAAAACGAATAATTATGAATGATATTTTTTCTAACTTTAACAACGTAAATTCGAGAGTAATTTTCGTTTCATTGTTATTTGCAATAGATATTTAAGAAAATCAAAAAATTGTCTTAAAATCCACAGTTATTTATCCATTTTTCACAAAACGTAAATTCACCTCGTAAAACTATATTTCCTGTAATAAAACTAGTCTTTGGTGTAATAATTCCGTTCCCCGTCTAATCAATTTTATCAACGTCCAATCCCAGAACTGCTGCTGCAAAGAATCGCGATAAAAAAAAAATAAAAACATTTCCTCCTCTTTTTTCGTTCAATTTTAATCTAGATACGCATCCCCGATTTGCGCCCGGTGAGCCCCGATCAATTACGAGGGAGAGAGCGAAAACGAAACCGCGAGGTGGACACGAGGAATTCGAGGCAACACCTGTTCCTCTCCCTGATTGGCGCTTGGACGTCGTTTGCGCTCTACCCGAGTTTGCCATTCGATGGAGCTCGAACGTAAGTCTTTCGTTTCTTGATCAATGCTCAGGCAGACGAAAATATCTCTCCGCCTCCTACATAAATCATATTCGGCCAACGAAAAATAAAGTTAATCGAATAAGGCTTTCTCGAATTCTCCACGGTTAGATAGTCTTAAGCATTATACGAGGATTCTTCAAAAAATAACGTGACTTTTTAAAATTCGCTGGCGATGTATATTCGATTTTTTCAAAAATATGTTGGTAAACGTGTCTTTAACATACGGCGACATTATCGGCCATTTGGCATGTTTAGTTTATTTTCGATAGATGTAAAGGTTAGACGTATTTTGAACGCTGATTTTCCACGATCGAGGAGACAAAGATCGCACGTTTGTTTGGGTTCGTTTGGGTTGGAGGAGGCAAAACAGATATCGATGAATAAATAAATATTTATCGTGAAAAATAACAAGTCACCTTATTATTTGAACAAACCTCATACATCCCTCTACAACGATTGCTTTATTTTGTATTTATTTTTACTCCTTTTTCTTCTCTTTCGTTGTTTTTTTGTTTTCTTCTTTCCGTTCGTACGCTCGTTCCACCTTTATTATTGCCGAATCACGAATCGAATGTGTCATTAGTCCCGCGTCGAATCTGTCATTATAGGTACGACCGAAGCGTGCAAACCTTCCGTGCAAACTCTCCCTTGCTCTCGCTTCGCAAATTGCACAGCTGGTGTACGAATCGCGCAAGGACGTTAAATGGATCGTTATTTTGAAGTCTTTCGGTTTGGAGGAACGTCCACTCAGGAGCTCGTTGCTCCGTGCGTTTCGCAGTCTTGGAACGGCGTTTAAATCAAGTTCGATGCGATCGGCGCATTTTATCACGGGGATCTTGATTTTTCGCTTGTTTGATTCAGAGTATATAGAACAAAACAGGACTCGTAGACAAGAATAAAACAACAAAAATATCGATTCGAGTTACATCCCGAACGCAATCTTGCAACGAGTTTTTGAAAACAGCGAGAACTTATTCAACGTCTAACAAAATCATAGATCATAGATCAAGTTTATCACTTTTTCACGTTTCGAGTGATCGTTTCGAAATCTGTCCAAATCAAAATTCTGAACGCAGCGATATCTCGTCCCGCCACGGTTGCCTTAACAGCGAGAGCTCGTTCAACTCCTAACAAAATAAGTCCCAATCGTAGATCAAGTTCACCATATCTCACCGTTTCGAATGATCGTATCGACACGTGTCCAAATCAAAATTCTCATCGCAGCGATTTCTCGTCGCGCTTCAATTGCCTCAACAGCGATAACTTGTTCAACGCCTCATTAAAAACAGCGACGACTTATTCAACCTCTAACAAAATAAGTCCTAATCGTAGATCAAGTTCGCAACTTTTCCATAATTTCGTATTATCGTTTCGACGTCTGTCCGAATCGAAATTCTGAACGCGGCGATTTCTGTCGCGCCTTAATTGCGCTGATACGGTCAATGGGCTCAATTATCAGGGCAGGGTATCTCCGGACCATCAACTAATCCATCGCCTTACTTGTATGCGCATGAAACATAGGCACGTGCATAAATACCTACGTACCCTGTTTCTATGCCCGCATAATGACGTCCGTGATGGCGCGTCAGTCGCGCAATGACGCGAGATGGAGAACGTCCAATGATAGACGAAGATAACTAATACCAGAAACGGAGACGGAAAGAGAGAGAGAGAGACGGAGGGAATGTTCACCGTGCTAGCACCGTGTAATGATGATCCTGGGTAGGGTCCAATGGAGCCAAAAGCTCGTTACAGGCTCCCCTGGGTTTTCCACGTCGAATCCACCCATGGTTGGGTCGTGATTTCAACCGGAGCGCTATCTCTCCCTCTCTCTCTCTCGTTCTGTTCTGTATTCTCTCTGTTCATGGCACATCGGGCAACTCTCATCTCTCCCATACCCTATTTATACCGGTACAAGCGAATTTCGTAGTACGCACGATGGACCTAAAGGCTCAAATGCATTATATCTCTGTACTCAACGTACCGGTACACAATATGCTAATTCGTAAATATAACAACGTTGCGTAATTTGCATGCAAACAAATTGCTGGTCACGAACCTCTGCTCTCCCCCCCCCCCCCTAACCTTTCACTGCTTAGGTGTTTTTATAGTTGTACGCTTCGATTTATATAGTTATATAATTTGTATTTTTACATTCTTATAATTTGTTAGTTTTTCTTTTTTTCCTTTTTGGGCTGAGATTTTTTGGTTTCTATTTTGATATTTTTTCTTTATAATTTGATACAATATATTGTTATAAATTTGATACAAAGTATCCTAGGGCGTAATAAAACATAAATCATCGTAATCATATCTCTCTCTCTCTCTCTCTTCCACTCTTTCGCTCTCTCTCTACATTCTCCACTTCCTTTTTGACGAAGCTAGATGTCCTCGCGGTCCGCGCACGTACGTATGTTGCTCGACGCGATCCTCCGAGCTTCCATGTAAGATTGGTAGCGATAAATCGCGGATATCATCGCGAGCATCGCATTCTTCGATAATGACGACGATCCGCGCGACAGCGATGCAGTTTCCTTTCATTCCTGATTACGAAAGATCTCCCGACGCATTTCCTGGATCTTGAATACGTCCGCGTGTATCTTGGCATCGAGAAAAGATTTTTTTCGGTGGGGAGAGCAGGAGATACATAGGAGAGATCAATCTGACAGAAAAAATAACTGGTTTTGGTTATTTGTACTTTTGTACTTGCAATTATAAAAAATCGTTCCCGAATAATTATTTGTGCAATAATTATTTCATTTATTTTTACTGATTACTCATAATTAGTAATAATTGTAGAACTAATTATTATACAATACGTATATATATATATATATATATATATATATATCTATATATATAT
>JAPYZI010004555.1:0-13227 GCA_030523105.1 Ophioninae sp. A BG-2022a
ATATATATATATATGTGTGTGTGTGTGTGTGTGTGTGTGTGTGTGTATGTTTGGGTTTGGATGTGTAACGCTACATCCAAATCTCCTGAATCCTCAGCGAATTCAACGTATCGAGGCTATTTCAAGTTCCCCTCTTGCAAACGGAACCCAATCAGCTTACGACTGTTAATTAAACGGGAACATGTCCGGAAGTACGTACTTATGTAATCAACGATATAGAAACCGCGTACGTGGATATACACGTAAATAGACACAGGGAGGGCCACATACAAACGCACGGGTCTTAAATATTTTTTGTTTTATTAATTATTGCATTTTTTTAATTCACAAATATTTTTTATTTTATCAAATATTATTTTTTTATTTTTTCAAATATTTTTCTTTTCATTACATATAAATTTGATGGAAAATGATGAAATATTTTATGTTCGATGAATTGTTAATTTGTTTAAATATTTACGAATATTCTTCATTTGATGAAATATTACTTACTTTTATATTTTCAAATATATTTATTTATTTTATTAAATATTCATTTTCTTTAACATTTTCAAATATTTTTCATTTTATTGCTCGTGGTGATCTTTGAGATTGAAACTTGAGTAAATAAAAATTATTCGTGAGAAATTAGTCGATCAAGACGTGTAGCTGTGTATAATGATTATTTCTATTGGGGCTTTCAATAGGGAATTTTATTTGATTTTTTCGATCGATACACTTGACTTTTTAAATCACTTTTAAATTGACAAATTTCGATATTTTTTTATTGTTCATTTATTTATATTCATTTTGTCATGTATTCGAGAGAAATAGACGGAGAGAGATAAAAAAAATGTGTTTGTTTTGTTTTCTTTTACTTTTTGAGGAGCTAAAAGGCGATTTTGATTTTTCGTTTGCAGAAATGTTTCTTCGAGTGCCTCACGCGTAGACAGAACTCTGAGGAAGCTTCGTTTCTCACGCTGGTTTTGGACACGACCAGTAAACTCGGAATGCATCGAACGACGAGGTACCACGAATGACGAAAGAAAAGGGAAGAGGTGGCAACGTGGCTGCCACGTGTGGGACTCGGCTGGAAAGCCATCACCGTAAGGGAGGCTTCCCGATCCCCAAAAACTTGAGAGAATCCACGGATACGAGGGATAGAACGAAGGAGAGGTATTTCGACACGAGGATCTCGCGTTTCCTCAATCCCGGGTCATCGAACATAACCGAACTGATTAGTTCGGAAAAAAGTTTGGAAAAAAAAATTCCACGGGTATCGATGTCACGATAAAGCAATTTTCATCTATAATTTTTATGAAAATATAGTATTTCTAATATTACTGTAATTATATCGTCATATTGATTGACCAAATAGGGAATTTTGTGTCAAAGCATTATTCGTATTTAAATGTATTGATAAAAGATATGTTAACAGATATATAGCTATTTGTCTATTTCTCTATTACTTTAATATACATTTTTCTTGAGAATTATTAATACTTTAATTTTTATGTATTTATGAATATAATTATTTTCAATTAAATCGCTAAATAAATTAGCTTTAATTAGCAATGTATTATTCTAACATCGTTATTGTATTTTTAATTATTTTTCTTTTATTATTTTTATATTGCTTTTCATTTTTTTTTCAAACGAATCTACTCTTCGTCCAAATCGTGAATAATGGTTTTTCTTTTTCGTCGATCAATTAAAAAATAGGTTATTTAAAATGTTCAAAAAAGGTAAAAATTCCAGTTGCATGCTTTCGAGCTTGGTGTTCAATAATAATGAAACTTTGAGTTCACAATGTCCTGATTTTTATCGCGTTGCAAATAGACCCCCCAAAAATGAAGTGATTTTTGAAAATAAAATTCGAAAGTCTTAATCCTTCACGAAGATAGATTTAATTTTTTTTTTTTCCAAGTGTCGTTAACTAATCAAGCGAGTCGTAATTCCCCTATCGATTCTCAAAAGCGTAACCATTCTGGTAACACTTCATATTGAATGCCTCGTACTTATTCAGGTTTATGCATCCTTCCTCCTATCCAGTTTTCTCTCTCTCCCTCCCTCTCTTATTATGGATATACACGAGGGTGTGGTGGTCCCGTCCTGGGGGAGCTGATGAATTGCATTTCGAAGCCTCAAGATGTGCCCACGCGGGGTGGGAATTCTACTAGCATAGACGATGAGTTAATGATGCGTTATTCATTTTTGCCAGTTGAAAAAATGCAGAAACGTCGAGCTCGTCAGTATCTTCGCCATTTTTTTTTTTTTCGTCAAGTGAGGTAAAAGATTTTTATTGTTAAAGAGGGGGGCGATAGAGATTAGAGATATTCGAATGTAACAGCTATTTCATTAATATTCGTATTAATAATCATTATTAAAAACATCTCGAACAATAATAATTCATAATATTAAGACCTTATATTTCGTACAGTTTTTCTAAATAACAATAATTATTATTAAGGCGAAGACAACTGATTTACTGTAATAAATAAAAATAAATCCATTCTTATATATATTATTATTTACTATTATTTCGAAATACAATGATTTTGAGAATTATTATTGACAATATGATAAATAATGTTAACATTGATGACTATTATCTTTAAAAGCATCATCCTGATTAAACTACAGTTCATATAAACAATCAAAACTATTAAATTATAATAAAACTGAATAAAAAAAAAAAACACCACGAGCACAGCTCCAAGTTATTTTTCTCATTACAAAAACCGAATTTGTTCGTTAAAACGATTACAAAATTACAAAACCATAAATATTCATGATTCACAAGCAACAATCCTAGAGACAATACTATCCCATAAAAATTGTATTTTCCAGATCAGCGCGAAAAACGAGTAATCCTGCCAAAGCATTTGCTTTGGGTTTGTTTGGGTTTGTAGCATCGATTCACCAGGCGAATCATGGGGTAATAAAAGAATCAACGAATTTTGAATATTGGCGGGTAAAAATACAGGGTGTACTTTGATGGCCACTCACTCGAAGGGTCCAACCACCTTAAGGATAAAAAGGAAGAAAAAAAAAAACGTATCGTTGGGTTTCCACGGAGGATGAGGGGAGGTTGAGCTTCACTGTGCGGAGAAACCGGAGCCAAGGGAGGTTCGGGGTTATAAGGGGGTGGAGGTTGGGAATTGGGGGGGGGGGGGGGGTTGTACGAAGGAACGGTCTCGGGCGAAGGTATATACGGTGGGTATAGAGCTCCTCATCGCGATGAGACGAGAGACGACCGGCACACAGAGGGTTGGAAAAGACGGGATAGCGGTAGGGGATGAGGGTGGTAAGGCGAGAGAACGCGTTGGGGTTCTCTTGGCATCGCCAAGAGAGAGAGAGAGAGAGAGAGAGAGGGGAGGGTGGGGGAGAAGGCAAGATAGATACCGAGTTGGAGCGAGGGAGGAAAAAGAGGCTAGGGGATGAAAGGGTGAGTAAGGGTGAGGGGGAGTTTCACCCCTGGCTCACCACCCCTTTTCGCCCACACTGGACTTGACTTTTTTTTGCGAGCGTTCGAGATAGAGAGTAGGATGGGATTGGTTGGGTTGGGTTGCGTCGAGTCGGTGGAATGGGGGTGGTGGAAAAGGGAATAGGGTGGCACTGGGGGGAGGTTTTGCCGTGCTTGGCTGGCGCGTTTCGTGTGGAACGACGAGAGAACGCACACACACACACACATACACACACACACAGACGAGAGAAACGAAGCAGCGGCGAGGAAGGACGGTGGGGGAGGGGAGTTGAAAGTAGAGAAGGGTTGGGAGGCGAAGAGGAGCAAAGGAGGGCCGGGGGTTAGTCGGGGATTGGGGGAGAGAAGAGCTCCGGTGCCACGGTGCGGAGAGATCCGTATATAGGGGTGCCAACGGGCAAAGGCTAGGGGAGGGTGAAACGACGCACCATCGCCCAGCCAGCACAGAGAAAAGGGCGAGAGAGAGAGAGAGAGACGGTGAAAATGTGTGTGAGAGAGAGAGAGATACCAGATTATGGTGCAGAGAAAAGAGCCTTCGGAAAAGCCCAGGGGTTTTCTAATGCGCTGCCAGAGAAGAAGAGTGAGAGAGAGAGAGAGACCGGACTTTGTTCCAGTAGCCAAAGATGACATATTCCACCGAGGATTTAATAACGCACCCTTAATATACGCTTGCCAAACGGAAATACGTATTAACGGGTCTCGGACGAAATTTTTGTTCATTCGGATTTATTTATTTGCTTTTATTTTAGGTTGAGCTAAGTTTAAGTTGAGTTGAGTTAAGTTTAAGTTACGTTTATGTTTAGTAAACGGTATTAAGTCATTTGTTGAACCGGTAAGATTTGCTTTTAGATAAATTGATTGAGATTCCATTTAACATAAATTAAAACTGATTTTATTAAGATTCACTCGAACATGGATTTAAAACAAATTCATAACTTCTTTTTTTATTTGCAAAATGGATAACACGTATGTTCAAGATAAGCCGTAGTATTTTTAATTTTTCACATTTTCTTTTTATTCGTATTTCATCATACGGATAAAAAGATTTTTTCGAACAATCAACACGTACATTGTGACGAGTTACCGAATAGAAAAATGAATAAAAAATAAATATTCTCACAAGAGTAATCGCAAAAGACTTACTTTTTTTGCTCGCTGTATATAAACTTGTTTTTCGTCGAAACGTTATTTATAAAAAATGTATTTTCAAAATGTCAAGCCTGATGACATATTAAAAAAAAAAAAAAAAAAAAAAAAAAAAAAAATAAAAAAAAAAAAACAAAAAAAAAAAAAAAAAAAAAAAAAAAAAAAAAAAAAAAAAAAACGGTTGCCGTTGGAACGAAGAATTAAAAAAAATTGATTAAATATTCGATAAGAACAATTTGGGAGTGATAACGAACGAGAGGTTACGAGATTGTGCAAAGAATGTCGATTCTAATTACAATGTGCGCTTTATATGCCAAAGGTGGGGCAAAATGGACCCCTTGATTTTTTTACCTGGTCCATTTTGCCCCATACCGCACTCTCGTTCACAGGATTATCGAGGCAAGGGCCACCGTGAAAACTGGACGTGAAACCAGCAAAAAAAAAGGGAAAGAAAGGAGAAGAATTGTTCGTGCGTGTGTATACACGTGTACAAATCGATGCCCGCGTCAATAACATCGTTGAAGGGATGAACCGAGAAAT
Source organism: Ophioninae sp. A BG-2022a (assembly GCA_030523105.1). Taxonomy (NCBI): domain Eukaryota; kingdom Metazoa; phylum Arthropoda; class Insecta; order Hymenoptera; family Ichneumonidae; species Ophioninae sp. A BG-2022a. Next base: position 5,150 of record JAPYZI010004555.1, read on the forward strand.
TTCTCATTTCTCTCCGCGTTAATATCGAAGCGTGAACGCCGTGCTACGTCCACGGCCGAACCCTGCGACCTCTTACGAAGAGACTCTACAGGCACGAACGAAAGAGCGGGAGGGAGAGAGAGAGAGAGAGAGGTTTACCTGTTCCGGACCGGTAAATCATTAACGGGGACCCCGAAATCTCTCTTTCAAAATATCCGCTACATTATGTTACAACACGTTGAAACAACGAGTCGGGAGGTCAAAAAACCAAGCTCACAGTTTTATCACGTGTGAGAACGACCAACACAACAACAAAAAAAAAAAAAAGAAGAAAGAAAAAAAAATACAGGAAGGAGAAGGGTACAATAATGAACGCTCTAACTCGCGGCGTATTTTCGACACAATTTCTCGTACGGTCTTGCCGCATTTTCTTTTCTGACTTAACAATATACAAAAAAATAAGATAATCGTTATTCGTATCCGGGAAATCGAGCGTGGGTGAAAAAAAAAAACCCGGGGGTCCATATTGCCCCACATCGGTCCAACGGACTCGTTTCCGATGCTTTCAGCCTCCGCGCAACTACGTCAACCCGTACACCGATCAATTTCATCTCAATCTTATTACCAATCCCGTTGAAACATTGATTTTTACATCGGCACCGATCCTCGACCGTATCAAGCGGTCGAGAGACGGAAGGATGACCTTCGCAACGGATGAAAGAAACGGGGATCCGGAGGAGTCGTTTGCGAGACGCCTCGTTAGTCGAACGAGGGAGGGAGCCTCTCGTTCTGTAACGCGATGCTGCTCCCGGCACGAAACAATAATCCCACGTGCCCTCGATTCGCCCGTTTCGTCGCAACCCCCTCTCGCCCCTCTCGCCCTCTCTCACGACGATCCACATAATCATTATTTCCAACGAAAAACAAAGGCGACGTTTTCCGCTTTGATTAATTTTCTTCGCTTTAGATCGAATTTTTGTTTTTTTTTTTTTTTCTCTATTCAGTAACGGATTCGAGAAGATCGTTAACCCGGCGCGTGTACACTACATTTTCGATTGCACTTTGCGTACAATGAATCTTTCATGGAACAGTCGAATTCAAAGAGTTTTCCACTGGCATCTGAAAAATTCGAAATAAATTCTGCGTTACTTATCGAAGTGTCCGATACACGGTCCAGCAGTTACGAAACTCAAAAGTTAAAGATCATTGTTAATAAATAAATTGACAAAAAAAAAAAACAGAAATCAAAGAACGGGGTTTGGACGTTCGATGAAAATAGTTCAAACGAATCGTCGTATCCCGAAAGAAAACGGGAACGCTGAACGAAATTTGGAAGTTTGCGTAATGCATTTTTGTATTCCCGGACTCGGAGGGTGCCCGGTGCTCGATGTTGCGTGCACTTGTATCGTACATGAGAGAGAAAGAGAGAGAGAGAGAAAGAGAGACAGAGAGAGAACGAGACCTAGTGTACATCATCTCGTTTATGTGCGTGCCGGCTCGCGTGATCCACGCGAGGAGTAAACGGACTCGGAGGGATTCTCCGAGTCTGCGGGGAAACGGTACGGTCAGCCCTCGCAACTGAATCTCGTACGTGAAGAAAGAGAGAGACAGAGAGAGGGAGAGAGAGAGAGAGAGAGAGAGCGAGCGAGGAGGAGGGGGGAGGGGGAGGAGGACGAACGCCCGAGGTGAGGCAAGGCCCATCGAAATCCGGGACACGCGAGCCTCGCGAGAAATTCTTTGGTTCGACGTGCGGAGAAAGACGGAGCGGATAGAGAAAGAGACGTAGAGAGGAAAAGAGGGATATCTTTCTTGGTAAAGCGAGAAAGAGCCTAGAGGGCTTGTAAAAGAAGCTGCTGCAGCTTCTGCTCCCGTCCTTCTGTGGTCTCGCTGCTTGCGATACCTTCCTTTTTTTTCTTCATCTTCTTGTACTTATTCTTGTACTTCTTCTTCTTCTTCTTCTTCTTCTTCTTCTTCTTCCGGCGTGCAAACTCATCCTTTCAGTCCTCGAGTTATGATCCGCCGGGATAATCGGTTTTAGCACGGTCAACTGCAAAAAACTGTGGAGACTGGCCAGAATTTGGTCCTATCTCTACGTTGGCCACCCCCGATGACAAGTTCTAGGAAATGTTCCGAGCTGGACAAGTTCCAAGGTGGACAAGTTCGAAGCTGGACAAGCTCCAAGCTGGATAATTTCCAAACTGGACAAGTTCCAAATCGGACAAGTTCGAAGTTGGACAAGTTCGAAGTTGGACAAGTTCGAAGTTGGACAAGTTCGATGTTGGACAAGTTCGATGTTGGACAAGTTCGATGTTGGACAAGTTCGAAGTTGGACAAGTTCGAAGTTGGGCAAGTTCTAAACTGGACAAGTTCCAAATTGCGCAAGTTCGAAGTTGGACAAGTTCCAAACTGGACAAGTTACTAGTACTTCGAAGATGTCCAGCAGTCCAAGACAAGTTTTAATGCCCAGAATCTTCATTCGGACAAATAGAATCCTCTTTGCCGGACTATCGTTAGCCCGTGAGTATTTCCGAGCTCTCGATAGTTCTTCCCGGTCTTTTCTTCATCATCGTTCGTGATCCTCTTCTCGTTCGCGTCTTGCTCGCCCTAGGCGTTTTTTGTTTTATTCGTGCGGTTGCGAAAGCGCTCACGGGTCGGATTGTACGGTTACGACGAGGGATGGAAGACGAGAAGGAGGTGGAGGAGGAAGAAGAAGAGGTCGATGACGAAGAGCAACCGAAGAGATAGAGAGGGAGCGCTTGGACACTGGCGCCGCACGCGGCAGCCTCAAAGGGATCCTCCGCACGCCCATCTGTCTCCGCCCCGCCCCCATGCCCGCACACCGTATACATCATGTGTAGGGTGTACGATGAGGCCCCATAGGCCCCCGGTTATTTCCACCTGAGGGCTTCCCGAGAGGGACAAAGAGAGAGAGAGAGAGAGAGAGAAAGAGGAAAGAGAGAAAATCTCCTCTCCCTCTATTGCTGCACATACACTGAAGGGAGGGAGTACCAGCGACGAGAGTGACCACCACCAGGCCTCAGGAAGAAAAGAGCAAGAACGGGCATCGCGTCAGCTCACGTCACATCACACCACCCACCGCCGCCGGGGGTGACCCCTCCCCGCTCCTCGAAGAGTCATTCTCATTGGTGAAAATCCCCTAGAAGTACTAATACTTGTTCCAACGTTTGACCTTGAATCAAGACTTGCCAATCGTTCAACAACCAACGTTCGAACAGCCCTGCGTTCCATGTTTTGACCTTCAATTTTTGGTTTGATTCGCTTTGAGTCTTGACTTTGATATTGGATCAGAGTCAAGTCTTGACCCGGAAATAGTTCGGGCTTTTTTCAGTTTCGTCTAAAGTCAGAACCTGAAAAGAATCTTGTACTTAAAGTCACGTCTGATTAGACTGCCTTGCACTTCAAACGGTTTTGAGTTTTAAGGTCGTTTCAAGTTGACCTTGAAACATTTTCTTGTTTCAGCCTAGGGTCAAGCTTTGACATTGACAAAAAGTTACTTATCACGAACCAGCCTCGGATATTTCGAACATCCGATGAGTTTGCTGAATCGTTGGACAGGAATCGCTTCCCATCAGCGTGTCCTCATAATTGATGGATTTTAAAGCGATCGTTTGCCACCGACTTGGACGAGTTCACGGCTGGTTCCCATTCGAAAAACTGCAAGATCATGCTACCGAACTGGGCCGGTATAGGTAGAATCAAGACCGATCCGATCACTAGACGAGTCCGGTTTCTTTTCGGTCACGGGGTTGGTCGAGGCGCGTTGCACCTTGCGGAGGCGGTTGGGAAATGTCCGGTGACGGGGCATCGGATATCACGGCTCACTCAGGTAACGACGGGTGTTTAGCCGCTTGACTAATGAACCCCGGATCACCGGACTGGATCCTGGATCCCTCTTTAGGCCCCTGGTTGGTTTTGGGGCTGTCTATGAGAATACGGTTTCCTTTGGAGTGCTCCACTCTTATAACCGTTTGCTTCAAAAATACAAAATAATTCGTGAGAGCAGCCATCAGTCGGTAGATACAACGAAAGTTACCGCGGATATTGACGAACAAATCGTTTGCGAGAGAAACGCTAAAATCAAATTATCAGATTTGCCTAGGAAGAGTCCAAGGTGTCTTTGTGTTTGGAAATCCGATAGCGTGTTTTTAACGTCAAGCATTGAAGAGCGAGTGGTGAACAACGTAGCTTTAACACCAGGTCTTGGATAGTACGCTATTAATATCAGGATTTGAAGAGCACGTTGGCCACATCGGTATTTGAATTTGCGCCATCGACACCTGGATCTAAAGAACGTTTTTTTCAATATCAGGCTTTGAAGAGCGTGTCTTCAATGACGTCTCTACAAAACCAGGACTCAGAGAGTATTCTTCCAATATCAGGTCTTGAAGAGCACATCTTCAACACCAGGTCTTGAAGAGTCCTCTGACATTCACTACCATATTAAACGATACGTCTCCAAAGTCATGAAGATTATGAAATATTGAAGTTCAATCGGTACAGCGAGAACGAAAAACTTGAGCCCGGATAATCTCTACTGCAGGAAGCAGTATTCGGAACCCGACCTTCCTTTTAGTGGTCGGTTTTAGGTGCCTGCAGGTTGGAAAGATGCGCCAAAATTGCGCGACGAATCGGATCGTTCGAATTGTTTGCTCTCGTCTCCTCGCGCTAGGATAAAGGAAGGTTGTGTTATTTTGTTTTTTTTTTTCTTTATGGTTGAGCCACATCCTCCCTCTTCCGAGGTTTTGGCCGGGTCCCGCGGGGCCTGATTGATTGGGCCCTAACTAATGAACCGCCACACGGGTCTAATTGCCCACCTCGAGTGTAATATCCGAGCGGCGGGTCTTCCGCGGAAGGAAAAAAATTCTGGTACCAGGTAAAACACACATAGGTAGGAAGAGACGTCTGGGCCTGAGGCCCTCGCGTCCAGCCCTCTCTTTTTCCTCTCTCTGCCTCGTCGATGACTTCCTAAAGATCAGAGGAAACCGCGATAGTGTTTCCTGGGGCCCGTGACCTTTCGCTTTGACCTTCCCGAAAGTCCCTCCCGCGCCCTCTTCGTACCCTTAGGGCCTTTTGGGCCTTATTCGTTTTTTCACTAGCACGTGTCACCCTTCGCGTTCTTTCTTCGCGTGGTGACTCAAGGGCACATACGCGGCCCATTAACGACTCAGGATGCCAAAAAGGGCCCAAAGGGCAGATAGGGCCCAAAGGGCAAAAAGGGCCCAAATGTCAAAAACGGCCCAAAGAGCAAATCAAGCGCAAACAAAAAATAAGGGCCCAACATACAAATAGGGCCCTATTCCAAAAAAGGGCCCAAAGGCCAAAATAAAAAACGATAAGTGTTTTTATCCAATCGACATTCTCAACGAACAGATAGTCGAAACGACAGCGAAGGGATTTCACGATCCAAGAAAAAGGGCGGAAACCGAACCAAATCTCTTGATTAATCGGGATCGCGTGATTTCGATGAATTATCGGAATTCGACGGGACAACCCTCCGAACGTTTTTCCCCTTCCTCCTGACAGCCGAGAAAAATCTTGAATTCTTTGTTGTTTTTTTTTTTTTTCCTCTTTTTGCCAACCATCCAGAGACGCGACTCGGGAAGAATCGGTCCGTACTGTCGAATTTTACAACGTCCGAGGAACACGCAGCCTAACTTTTATTGTCGAATGTGCAAAGGGACGAGATGAGGGCAAAGGGGGCGAGGTGGTGGTCGACGAAACGATGGAGAGACGAGAGAGAGAGAGAGAGAGAGAACGAAAGAAAGAGACGAGCTCCGGCATACATCACGCGCTGTAAAAGTCGATTTCCCCCGAGGGATATTTTAGGCTTTTCGTGGCAAAACATCGAGGAGAAAGAGACGGAGCTGGAGCGATAGAGTCGGGGGAGAGAACGAGAGATTAGCCCGCAGCAAATCCAAAACTGGATCTCGAGCACCGAAAGAACTAAACAAAAACAAAAAAAAAAAGCGAAAAACAAAAAAACAACAAATTGCGAGAACCTCGAACTCCTAGAAATGCCTACTGGGCAGGATAAAAGGACCGGGCCTTCTGTTCTTTTTGCAGTTTTTGTTTTTATTTTATTCTTTTTTTTTTCTATTTTTTTTCTATTTTTTTCTTATCCACACGGTCATGTGTATAAGTCGCCAATTATGCGAGAGTCAAAGTGGACCTAGTCAAAAAGAAAGGAAACGATAAATATATAGATGGCGCTGGATGGATAAATACTTCGGAAAAAAGGAATAGGCAAAGTCACACAAAAACGAATACAGAAAACGTTCTATCAAGACTCAGCTTTCTCGGATATAGTCTAAATATCTTTTAATCTCGTAGCTGGCTCCACGTATAGAAACGTCGAAAGAAATATTTTGAAAGAAAAAAAAAAAATGAAAAATCCAAAAGAGAAAAGTTTTTTATTTTTATTTGTTGGATCACAACGAGGCAGCTCGCAAGAAAAATGTTTAAGGGCTTGAACTAACTGAAAACTAATCCCTTAATCGATTTATTTTCTTTCGGGAAATCAATCGATCGAAAAAAATAAAATAATAATGTACTTTAAATAATTAAATTTAATTAAATTTAAAGTAATTATTTAAATTTAATAATTAATTTAAATTATTAAAATATAAATTCAATTAAATTTAAAGTACTTTAAATAAAATAATGAAGTACTTTTATTATTAAAAAAAAAATTGATCTGCTGATAAATTTATAATGAATTTTATTTATTAATTTTAACTATTATTTCTACTTTATATACCAGCTATATTTAATCACGCGTGAAAAAGCACACTCGAATAATAAATTGTAAAAAAAAAAAAAATGATCGAATCTACAATTTTTTAATCTTTAATTTCGTAGACGCGTGTATTTTTTTTTTTTTTTTTTCTTCGCGCATACACATTTTTCATTCACGCGAGTGGTGAATGAAGAATCACCATCGAAGAAAAGTCCAGAAGTGGCCGGAATTAAAAATATATCGACTGTGTACAGTCGCGATGCATTTATAGACCAGGCGAGCTGTACAGTACAGATTGTACTGTACGTAAGTACAAAACGTATGGAATAGTAATGAGCAGCGGAGATACGAGGCGGGTGTACGTGCAAGCGTACATACACGCACACAGTTGAAAATATGCGTTTGTGTACATGCGTCGTCACGCGAGAACGTAGCCAGCTGACGTTTTGCGTACGCCGAGTAGTTACGACCTCGCGATTCCACCACCCACCGAAGCCGCTTCGATATCTTCTTTTCTTTGTTTTTATTTTTATTTTATTTTTTCCGCCCTTTTCTTTCATTTTAATTTATCCCGGGAGCTCGAAAGTTTCCCTTTGTTTCTCAAGTCCAAATAAACCCAAACAAACCCAAAGTTTTTTCAATAACTTATACTTTTGTTTGTTGTTTTTTTTTTTAATTCTTTTGTTTGTCAAAAACGCGAATATATTTCTTCGTTTTTCAACCACAAACGTACCGACGAGCCTGCATATATTCCATCTCTCATTTTATTTCTCTTTTTGTTTCATTTTAATTTATTTCAAGAGCTCGAAAATTTGTCTTCGTTTCTAAAGCCCAAACAAACCCAACATTTTCATGATAACTTATACCTTTTTTGTTCTTTTTCATTCTCATTCATATTTTTTTCAAAACCATTAATGTTTTTTTTTTTCCATTTCAATTTTTTCAAAAGTGCGAACATTTTTCTTTTCGTTTTATCTTGATTTTTTCAAGCGTAAATTCTACCTCAATAATCAGCGTCCTGGCAGACCCAAAAAAACCCAAACAAACCCAAACAAACCCAAACGAATCCTTCGTATTTCGTAACTATTTTCTCTTTTACCCAATTTTATTTCAATCTTCAATTTCGAAAGTAATTTTTTTTTTTTTTGTTTTGTTTGAAGAGAATATTCATTCGAGAGGACGAAAAGGACGGGAGAGGTAAGTATCGAGAAAGGGCGGAATTTACCTTGCGGAAATTATCGCTGCCCCCCCCCCCCCTCCCTCCCGCCTCATCCCCTCCATTCTATTCTCCTCCTCTTCCAGGGATAAACATATGCGATTGTATATACATGTATGTACACAT
>JAPYZI010004556.1:0-14173 GCA_030523105.1 Ophioninae sp. A BG-2022a
ATTTTGTTCATATATTGTTAGCAAAGCACATTTTTTCTTTTAGTTTCACTCAATGTTGCAGCAATGTTACACTCCCTAAAATGCCAAATAAATAAAAAAATAATAAATATTTTTGAATTTTTGAGAAATACGTGTTTTTTTATTTGTTTAAACCTATCGTATTCCAAAGTAATTAAAAATTTTATGATCTTGGGCTACAAAGGGTTAACATTTTCGACGAAGCCAAGTAAACGTACCATGTCAAGGGCCGAGTTAAATCGCTCTTCCACAACGCCAATTTTCCTTCCGTCAAGTGCTGCAATAACGGTAATGTCAATTACACGATATTAGCATCCGTCGCTGAACAGATGAAAGGGAACGACGAAAAAACTTCAATCGTGGTCCCAAATTCGAAATACGACGAGAAGTCGCGTTTTTGGTTTATAAACGAAATAAAAACGAATAATCACCTCTTTAAGAAATCATAATAACAATAATAATAACAGGATATACGAAATTTTTGTAGAAAATCTTTTATTGAATTTTTGTAGATAATCTTTGATTGAATTTTTGTAGAAAATGTTTGATTAAATTTTTGTAGAAAATATTGAATTTTTGTAGAAAATCTTTGATTCATTTTTTGTAGAAAATTATTAATACGAATAAAAATGTGTACACGGTGCAACTCTTGAAGTTCACAAAAGAAGATCAACAATCGTCAAGATTTTCGCCACGAAAATTTAAATTTTCCCGTCCCAATAAAAATCAAATCTATACCACAGACAAAACGAAATTAATTTTTCGTTTCGCTATCTTTTCTGAGCTTGTGATAAAACTCGTTGACGAATCGCGAAAGGAGATAAGACCCTTCGAATCGCTCTTTGTTTTCGCGGTGCTTTATGGCGACGCGAGCTATTATTGATCACGCGAGATGTCTCTCATTGTCATCCACCAGTGTATTTGCAAAACATTTTTTCGATAAAGAATATCGACTCACCAGAAACTCATCGCCGTCGATCTGACGTTTGACAATGGCTTTGCAACAATCGTCCAGACCATTCTAAAACAAAATAATAATTAGATTAGCCGGGCAAGTGTTAACAAATTACAAGTGATTAGTAACTGTTCAACGGAAATGTACAATTGTCGTCGTGCTGGAAATATAGGCTGTCCCGTTTTAATCCTTCGATTCGTGCAGGTCGCGATATCTGCGTGATCAATTATTTTGCATTAAAAGTAACGATGCTTTGAATAAAACCCGAACGAACCCAAACAAACTCATAAATTTCAAAATTTGCTGTGCTCGTAATCGAACTTCGATTTATTTTTACACTCAACGCAATTCATTGATCTTTTTCTTTCATTGGAATATCGCTTAAAGGTGATTTTGTTGGATCAACTTTCATCCAATCAAAATGTGCGAGGATGGAACCAGCAGGTTTTGTAAATTATGAAATTCTTTCCAATTGTATTCAAAGCTTGCAAATCCATGGAAGACGTTCGATATTAGCGTTGGAGGAACACTTTTTTACGATCCACTTTTTTTCGACATTAATATATACTATACGTTCAATATTCATTTCAAAGTTTAGATACTAAGTGAAGAAAACTAGAAGTTTTCTCGAAAGGATTTTTGTATAGAAAGCGCAGCTCGAGGAATATTTGTTGCGAAAAAATGCGACAGGTTTACTTAAACCGTGTCCGCGGTTTAGGTAAGATTTCAGATGCACCTGTCTTGCCTTGTAGGCTTGAAGCAAAGTGAAAGATGTACCACGTGACGAGTGCAAGAGAGTTACTCGAAATTCCGTTTTGCTCTTTTTTCCGAGCGCTAACGGGTATTTGAAAAAAAAAAAAAAAAAAAAAAAAAACATGTGGCAACGTAGCTTTCGATTATTTTTCGATCCCGCAACGATGACAGTCACTTTTTATTCTCTATAACCGTTTTGTTTTATTAGTTATTGATTTTCTTCAACGACCATTTTTTTCCGTATATTTTTTCATCGGGACACGTTTTTAATTTTTTAACGACAGCCATTTGCAAAATCGATGAGTTAATAAAAAAATGGTAATCCAATTATAAATGTAGCGATCACTGATAACTTTTTGCTCTCATTCGCTGATTATTCTTTGTTCAATATTATTATACACGATATTTGAGTACGATCAATGATAATGATAATGATCCAATATCGACAGAAGGTCCAAGTATATCGACGTCCGCAAGGGGTCGACTCTTATTCGGAATATCATATGTGTCCTAAAAATGTACGCCCTTTTTTAGTACAAAGGCGCCGAATAAGACACACGCGCATATTACTGGTGCACTATAACCAGACGACCATGAGGAGAACTGAGAAACATTGGCGGTGTCGGAAACGGACAAAAAAAATGTAAAACACGTGTTATAGTTAAAAACCGCGATAAAATGGTCTCGCTGCGCCCGTTGGATCATTGACCCGTGTGACTCAATGAAGTTGATTCGTTATTTGCATTTTACGTCCACATTCCGACAGAACGACACTACGCGTTATGGAAGTCGCGAATAAATACAAAAATTAATCTGTATTTTAATCGAGAATACGAATAACAGGCCCGCTGCGCTATTTTCGCGCATTAATTTGTTGTTTTTTTTACATAATTCACATTTCTATGATTCGCGAACGAAATCGCGACGATGAAACTCGGCACGAAACGAAAAAAAAAATTCAAGGCAGTGTCGAACGACCTCTGGCGGAAAACACGTTGCACAGGAAGGTGGAAAACAAATGATTGCGTTGGATAAAGATGTACAGCCTTCGGAGGTATTGTGTTTTTTTTTACCTTTCGCAAAAGTGACACTACGTCGTTGATATTCCAATTCGATATTTCTTCGAGAGCGACGATGCGCGACAAAGTTTTTGACATTGTCCGTGCCTATACCCGGTTTAAAAAAAAAAAGTATCGCACGTGACGACCCGATACGCGCATCTGTGCGAGACTTTTTTGTGGGCGAGGTTATACGTGTGTGCGATAATTTGTGGTATGTGCCTTTTTTTTCTTCTCCCTTTTTATTCCCTTCCCCTATTTCTTGCTCTCCCTCTTGCTCTTTTGAGTCACTCGTGTCTTTTTCGTGTACAAGTGTGTACTAGGAGTGGTACGCGTCTTGTCACCATGGCACCAAGTGGTTTTCTACTGGTTGAATACGCATTCTCTCTCGCATAACTCCCACTCCCTCGGTTCCCCTTTTTTCCTGTGGCGTTTACGAGAAAACACGTCGAGCGGTGGAACGATCGCGACCTCTTCGGGTTTCGTCTACGCCGTTGATGCGCGCGAGTCACTGCCCGCTCCGACTCTTTGATGAAGGAGAGTAGAATCTCGCGCGATGAGAAGTTACTCGCTTCGATCTTTTTTTTTTATTAAAGAATAATAAAGATCGAAGATCAAAATAGAGAAGGCTTTACTTCCAATTTTTATAAATTATCGGAATCTTTGATTATTTTCATTGATCTGAAATTTGTTGTTTCGGGATCGTTCTTTTTCGGGCGTTTTTGTCTTTTTATTACTTCCCAGTTACTCAATTTTATCCCTTCCCAGACAACCGCATATATTGCTGCGATCACGGATGTTTCTGAAGCGTGTGTGTATATTTCAATTATTTGACAGCCAAAAGTATTGTGTGCAATGCTTTTCTACATTCGCATAATTCATATTTTGTTCGTTAGCGTTGACTGCAATAAATCGTGCATTTTAAAACTATCTCTTTTAAACGCGAGATTTGACGATCATGTATGACGAGATTCACAAAAATAGCATTTAGTCGTCATAAAGAAACGAAAAATGATTTTTGTTTTTAGTTTCTTAATAAACGTGCATGAATAAACAGAACGGAAAGCGATCCTTCTTTATTTCCCAAAATACCAGCCAAAATAAGTTAGAATGTCTTCAGCTATTCACAAACACGTACACTGTGCCGTGATTGGATGTTTATCCGCAAATAGAATTTTCAATAGCTTATAGATTGTTGTTTCGTACTCCGTGCGGCCAGTGCGCGCGCTCGTGTAGCTCCGAAGACAACTCGCAATAAACGTTCAGAGTTTTATAATTCGCAATTTTGTCTCATTTCGTTTATCCATAATTCAACCAGGATCAAAGCACCGGCGAAACTGCGAGTTTGAGAAGATGACTTTGAGTAATCTCACCAGCCTCGCGGAATTCGATGAATACGTAAAGTAAGTAAACGATTGTCAAGGGATATCGAAATTCCATCTTCATAACCTCAATTTTTCGAAACGCGCGTTCGCGGAGAGTTTCAAGGCTGAATTGCATTTTAATGCTTTCAGTTTAATCTTGAAAGGCTTGGCAATCGAACAGGAGCCGTTACATTTTTTTAATAAAATCAGAAATTCATAATCCCCTTCTAGAAAAAAATAGATTGTCCGAACGAATTACAGGTCCGAAGCGATAAAAGACAAAGCTAATTTATCATTCGGCCGTCTGGTCCTGCAGAATTCCTGATGATTTTTTTGTCCCGTCATTATTTATTTCTGAGGAATCTCAGTTCGAATATTTCTACCTTGGCTCACCTGTATGTTACGGTATTGGTACTTTTCCTTGAGGCTGTAGAAGACCAACATAATCTCACTGATGTGCAAGCCCAGTTGACTCGCGAAAAGTTAATTTTTTAATTCAAAACTATATATGAGGCTTTAGAAAATACATAGACGTAGAGCTTCATGATCTAATTACATGTTAAAGACATTTAATGTTTGAGAAACAGTTGTTTAACACGTTCCGTTGGTTGAACTGTGTCTGTACTGTGTCGCATCGTACATCTCTTCATCTTGAGGAGATGGGACAAGTTTCACTAATACACGCTAAAGATATATGATTGTACTCTTGGCCTTAAAGGATGCTCCATTTTTCTCCAGAAAATTCACATTCCAAACTTTAAAAAAATTGTACACAATAATTTAGATGATTATTGAGATGTAGAGCCGCTTGGGACGTTTGTTCGGGTGTTTCTGCATCATTTGCATTTTCTACATCATCATTGCGTTCAATTAAGAAAACATTTGGGACAAAGGTTGCGTTCTGCCTGCTAATCCTTCATTAACATACTCCCAGTTGACTCTATTGGTACGCCTCATATCTGTGAAACACACGCCCCATTGATAGGGTTACAACAAATTTATTTCATTTCAGATCCACAGACTTGTCAGTTATACATTTCCATGCAGAGTGGGCAGCCCAGTGCGCTCAGATCAACGATGTACTCGTGGAAATGACAAAATCACCCGACTACAAGGAAGCTAAATTTGCCAAAATCCCTGCCGAGGATGTACCAGAGATATCACTGAAATACGGAGTATCCGCAGTTCCCACGGTTCTTCTCTTGAGAAATGGAGCTGTGGTGGATAGAGTGGACGGCGCTGATCCGAAAGTTCTCGCCGATAAGATCAAGGAACAGTTAGCCGATGGAAACAACAGTTTTATCGATAACTTGAAGCCTCGAGCGAGTTTGGAGGATAGATTAAAGAAGCTTATCAATCAGGCACCCTGTGTCCTCTTTATGAAGGGCGATCCGGTCAATCCACGGTGTGGTTTCTCTAGGACAATCGTATCTCTGCTAAACAGCTACAACGCTGAATATCAGACTTTCGACATACTCCAGGACAACGAGGTGAGGGAAGGTCTCAAGAAATTCAGTAACTGGCCGACCTATCCTCAACTGTATATCAACGGAGAACTGGTGGGTGGCCTGGATATTGTCAAAGAGATGAGCGAGAGCGGAGAGTTAGATAGTGCGCTACCAAAAAAAGGTCAGGAAAGGTGAGAAAAGCTAATCGGTTGTATAGAAAATGTAAAAACTTTACATACTTTTACAATCTGTTCATAATTTCCTTCAATCCGATGCGGATGTTTCCCGATCTGACGTTCTATGCAACACTTAACATGTTTTTTTTTTTTTCAGAAGCTAGAGTTTATCAGGACGGTTGCTGTTTGACCTCTCAAGCCCGTAGCTGAGATTTACTATTTGTACGAGGTCTCATTCTTTGGGATAGCACGAAAAAGAAATATAAATTATCGCTCCAAACTTGATATTAGAAATGTTCACTGTATGCAACAAAATGACCCCCTTTTCTTCTAATTCGCCATTCGCGAGAAGAATTATTGTTGTATGAAAGCAAGATAAGTTGACGAGTTCATTGCATAAGACGTAATTATCTAAGAGGTTTTCTACACTGCGACGTGTTAAACGGCATTGACGTGTTACGCGGAATGGGGAATCTATCGCTGGCTCGAATACATTTGCTATTACGCGGCATGATGAGAAATTACTCTGCAATCAATATGTAATCTGATCATGCCAACAGAGAACATTTTCAAGATTAATAAATTCATAATATTATACAATATTACATACACTAAACTGAAGAAGGTAAAATTTTGTTTTACATTGAATTATAAGTAGATAAAGTAAGCTTAGCAGATCTAGCGCATTTTTCGTTTTCCTTTGCTACCGACCCGCGCGCCTTTTTTCGCTCCGGATATTATGTTTTTGAATCTGCCGGCGCTCTTCATTTTTTTCCTGTAATTAGCAAATAGTAATTCAGGATTAATTATCATCCGCCATATATTCAACTACGATAATTGCGGAAATAAATGATAACGAACCTTTTATTGAGAGCCGCTCGAGTCAAAGGCATATACGCGTAGGGATCCGGTTTGCCTTTTTTCTTAACGTCGCCTTTGGCTTTGCGGGATCGATACTCCGCACCGACATTTTCGTTGGCTCTGGATACTTTAACTGGCCTATGAATGCCAGTGCCACCAGCTTGAAAATAAAAAATAAAATCTTAGCACAACGTTCGAGTTTATCTTCAAAGATTGGAAGGAATGGTTACCTTGATATTTCGATGAGGTTTTCGTACTGGCTGCGTCCGTACTTCCGCTGAGCTTTCGTTTCCTCTTTCCTGTTTTATCAGACACGGTCGTTTGCGCATCGTCGTCTGAAACGGCATTGACGGTATAAACAGGTGGATGAATGATGATATTTTTTGAACGCGCAATCTATCATATTAATGTAATGTTTTTTTTTCGTGGAGAAAAAAAAGAAGCGTACCGATATCGTCTTCCGAATCACTGCCAAGGAAGGGCAATTTCTTTTTCTTCTTCTTGTCGTCGGGATCGCTATCGTCATCGTCGTCACTTCCATCCTTAATAATGAGGCGACCGTCATTAGCAGTCTTAAAACCATGATCTTTGATTTTTTGCTGCTGCGATTTAGACGTCGACTGACCAGGTTTGGTGGCTGAAATGGGAAATCGAATGTTCAGTAAGTAGCTTCATAGTCTACTCGATCGGTCTACGAAAGTCAGAGAAGTAATCGAACCGGTAATATTTCTTGCAGAAGTCGGGTCGACCAAGTCCACAATGTTATCACCACTCTCCTGAATCCAAGTCTGCTTTCGTGACGATTTTTTCTGTGTTTTTCCGGTATCGTCGGTCTCCATGTCCTCGAATTCTTCATCGCTATCAGCCAATATTTCCTCGACGCTCTTGGGTCTTCTCTTAACGCTGAATTCTTCATCGCTCGATTCATCGTTCTTGGAGGCACGTTCATCTTTGCTTTTCTGCTTTCTAGTTTCGATCTTTCGAATGTTTTTCAATCGCTTGTGCATGATATCGTCGGTGGCGGGTATAAGTCCGGCAACCATTTCGATACTGAACTTTCTCACGAGTTTTACGAGTATATCGCGGACTTTTTGCCGGAAGTGTCGCTTGCAATCATCGGTCATACCGCACAGCGCTCGCACTACTTCCGGCAAGGTAGGACCGATCATCGGTGTTGGAAACGAGGATAGATAAACTTTGATGTAACTGAGTGCCGAAAGAGCAATTTCCCTCGTTGGCCCAGTGAGCAGCGAACAGGCGTGTCCCAAAACTTCTTGTACAGTTGGAGTTCCAATGGAGCCGTTGTATCTGTAAGTCAAAGCAGCTAGAGCCAAAAGAGTCGCGCTGCAATAAGTCGGTGTTCCACCAAGACCGGCTACGATCATGTCGACGTATTCCTTGAAAAGTTCCGGTTGCGGGAGAAACTTGTCGCCCAGAGTGTTCAACAATTGATAAGCGGCGTTCCGGCATTTTTCGTTTATCTCCTTGATGGCGAGAACAATTTCGGGTACGATGGCTCTTAAAAACTTGGTCTTTTCAACCTGTTGTTGCCTCTTGATGAGATTTTCGATGCAACGTAAACGCGCCGCCTTGCTGGACGATACTGCTATCGGGGCGGATTTAATCAACAATTTTTGTATAACCTGACGATTTTCAACGACGAATTCGCGACACACGTCGCTCTCACTGCCACAAATTTCTTCCAAGAATCGGTAAGCCTTCTTCTGTTCCTTGTGATTCTTATTATCGATCAAGAGTGGCGCGCACTTGTCGTAGAGAGATTGGAGCCTCTGCGAGTCAGTGTATTGCGTCAAAACGCGGATCAGATCGAAAACGCTTTGCCGAAGAAAATCATCGTTGTCCTTCTCATCCAATCGAGCCAGTGCACGGTCGAACAATTCTCCGGTTAGTTCTTTCTTCGTTATCGGCAGATATACTTTGATCGTGTCGAAAGCTGCGAGCCGCTGACCTTCTTCGTCCGAACCATTCGGTTTGGTTGTGTAAAGATTGAACAGAAGTGGAAGGTAATTTTTTGCGAAGCGCGATAATTCTTCGACATCCTCGGTATTGCCAGCCTCGGAGGATCTCGTTATCAGCTTACGCAACGAAGCCATTACTGAGATTCTCAAATCTTTTCTCTCGCCAATCGCCATACCCATAACTTTTGCCACGCTCTTGAAACTCGCCTTTATGTCTGTCGGATCGTTGCAGAAGCTGGGAAGCAACGCCCAAATTTGCGAGGTCAACAATTCGTAACTGTGACCGCCAATTCCGTCGTTTTTTGCCTTTAATTCGGCAGCTTTCATCTCGCACATCGTTGCCAATGGAAGCAGAGATTCGATAAAGTACGCGAGGGAAGCTCGACTCGTACAGTCTTTCAAAACTGGCAAAAGCCAGCTGCGTTTCAAATCAATTACGTCGTCGCTGGTTCGCAGCGGTATTTTTTTCAGAACGATCTCCGGGCCCATTGACCTTACGGCAGCACCGACCGCGTATTCGACCTCCGCGTTGTACATGAATTTGTACGAGTCCCTCAATTCGGCAAGATCAACGAGTACGCTCGATAATTCATCTTTGCACGTTTCACCAGCGACTTGAAAGAGTACCGCTTGCAGATGCAACACATGATGCCACGCCCCGTTGTACTGATACTTCATACCCGATTGAATAATCTGAAAGATTTTGCACAACGTCGTGCGATATTTTTTCGCTAGTTCGTCGGTTGCGCAAAGGGACGCAACGCACACTTGCAGTAGTGTTTTCATCGTGTGTGAAGCAGCCGTCAATACTTCTGATTTATCCGATAACCAAAGTTCCGTAGATTTCTCGATTATCCGAGGAACATTAGCCGCGCAAAGCTGAAGATTGTTGCTGAAAAAAAGCAAAAACAATGTACAAATTTATTTATTAATTATCCCAAATTTAAGTTTCTGTCCAATTGAAATAGTCCACGAGAGCACGGGATAAAAATGGAACAAGAGAATCAGTTTTTAAAAACTTACGCGCTTAGATTACAATGCGCTTCCTGCATCACGGCCAACCAAGCCAGAGTCGGTTGAGTATCGCCTGGCGCTGGTTGATAATCGTATAGAGCATTGATTATCTGCGCGTTCAATTGCGACGGTAGGACAGCTTCGGTTGGTCGAGTTACGAACAAACTGTGCAGGGTTTGCAAGCAGCAAGACGTCACGAGAACGTTGTTGAGCGTCATTATACGAAGCAGAGCTTCGCAAATCGATTTAACATGAGTTTTTTGCAACTGATGGGCAATATCCTTGAGCAACGTGAGAATATGAAGCGTGGTCGTGACACTGCCGGGTTGTCCGGTGCTTTCCAACTGAGCCAAACAGTGTTTGGCTATTTGACCCGCAGCTGGATGGTAAGCCGGTGGGTCATCTACTCGCATTATGTCGCTTCCTGTTAAAGTGTAATCATCAATTGAAAGAAACGTATACATTATACATAATTAATTCCTACAACTCTACGTGTTTTAAATGTTTTCGTCATATGACATTTACCTTTGAGGATGGCACATATTGCGTGTTGTGCAGCTTTGCGAACTTTGGGCTTCGCGTGTACGGTAAAAGCCAGTATTCCAGTGAGAATGTGTTGCGTCGAAGCGTTAGACCATACTCCTGCTTCCTGGGCTCTCAGCAAGAACGACAGGCATCCGATGGACTGCGAAATGAAACGAATGATGATTTAAAAATTTACGTACACTTTTTCTTCAACAAGGAAATTCGCAATTGACGATTGCTTTACTCACGTGACGCAAAATAAGAAAGTTTTCACTGGCAGCATATTTTGTGAGTACTTCGAAGAATGTCTGGCTGGCTTGACTGAATTGAACCTTGAGAACATTTTTCGGCACCGTTTTCAAGCCCATACCCAATAGGGAGAGTATAGCTGCGACTGATTCTTCAGATTCTGCGCTTTGTAGCGTCGTCATCTAAATATTAAACAGACTTGTCATCGAAAGACATCTAAAACTGTTTTACGATTCTTTGCATGGCATCTAGCAGTTTCCAGTGTAATGAATTTCAGTGCATTGTAGTGCGTTAGATAATAATCAAATTACAATCGGTATCAATGATTTTAATATTGATAGCGTCGATAGCACCTAGAATGTTTCTCAGTAAATAGATTTGAAACATGAACTAACTAGAGCTGCGTAATATTCAGTGGATGATTCCGTTCCACCATTTTGTTTGATAACATCGGTCACTGCTGCAAGTATAGCCAACATTTCCTTGTGTATCAGGGAGGTAGATTGGAAATGATTCAAGAACCTGTAACGTCAACGAGTTTCGTTTACTTGCAACTCTCTATATTCGTGTGCACTCAGCCATACTCAGCCTCGATACAAGGAATTTTAAAAAAAATGTGAAAGGATAAGCGTGTACCTGCTGAACGACATATTGGAGCAATTGCTGTAGTCACTGGCAAAAGTGTCGAACGTTTTAAAGGTGCTCGCCGCTACTGTTGACTGATCCTCGTCAACATCAATTTTTTCTGTTCCGATGCCCTGGATCGCATCGTGCCTGCGTAATTCTTCCTTAGTCAAGCCTTTGGAACCTAATTCAACAAAATAGATATCAGAGGTAAGTTTACGAATTTGCAAGTATTCTAGGTTCCGTTTTTTGACTCGATTAGTGCGTCACGATACAATTTTTTGTTTTGGCAGAGTATATCATGAAATACAATTGAATTACCAATATTTTCCTGAAAGAAACGCGATCGTGCTTGATCTCGATGTTTCTTTGTCACCGGATTCGAGCTAGAGCTCTGTCCCTTTATCCAGCGTTTCGCTTTTTTTCTGCTGCTCAAACGCGGCCCGAGTTTTCCCATTTTTTTTGCGTAACAACTCCGGTTTTTCTGGACAAAACCAACGAATAATGTCGCCGACAACAATGAAGAAAATAATTTGTTTTTCCACGGTGTGCGAGAGGTTAGACGTGTGACATGATTCCTAGCGGGTGCACGTGTGAAAGACGATACTAGCGCGATCGTGCGATACCTTGTCGCAACATATGCAATAGTCGTCTGCTCAAGTATCTTTAGTTCGTGCAGAGTCCGACCGGTGGCGCCATCGACTTCTTTTAGGAGATAAAATTATTGAGTTCCCAGACGGAACTGACTCATCGACGATCGATAAATATACAGAGTTATAGCGTATAAAAATGTAAAATATTTTCAAGTTATCGATATTATCGGCTATTAGCTATTTAAATATTTCTCTCGTACTCAGAATCAGTGGGGTGTAAGAAATCGCCTCTATAGTTATAAATATGTTCACCGAAGACATAGATCGATTCTGACCGATTCCGTCGCCACAAGGGATGAAAGTTCCGGCTGACTTTAATCGATTCGCGTACGGCAAATGGTCAATCATCGATGTACGAATGCTCAATGTTGTCGTACATCGACTGTTGACCACTGATCCAACGGCGTAGATTGATTGCGCCAATTACGAAGCTAGCGAAAGAATTAACAGTTATCGCTAGCCTTATTATGTATTGCCGACTAGGTTATTGACCCAAGTTCTAATGACCATGCCTTCTTTGTCACTACGTCAAGAAAGGCAGTTCGTACATGGTTATGTTCGACGATCAACGCGAATTTCGACAATTTTTTTGCGTGGAACGATGCTAGCGCATAAACGCGTCAAAAATTTTCATAACGTGCGTCAATGTTTCCTCTTACATTCGCGACTTCCTCATATCCATAGCTCGAAAGCAACGTTGTCGTTTCGAACGGAAAATGAAGCCTTGCATACTCGACAAAGCAATCGGCAGGTTTAATTATCTCGGGATTTTCGCACTCGAGGATAAATGATCAGTAAACCGTAAAAATTTGTCGTAATTATACGTTTCAACGAGTAATCACAGTTGCAAATTGGAAAATTGACGTCCCTCGAGTTCTTGCGCGAGCGCGAAAGTGATAGTTGTAAAAAAAAAATCTCATGCGCTTGAACGAGGCTTTGAGACGTAGCGCTATTATGCAGTAAATACACCGATGGCTCAGCATTGAGGAGACTTACGATAGTTGATACTCGGTGGGCACTTCTGACCGTCCGGTCAGGAGCTCGATCATACAAGGGGCGTTACTCGTTGTCAGGCTTGTTTACTTTAGCCTCGTGATAATGGGCATCGCTTTGCATATCCTTCGGGGCATAACTCAGGGTGACTGGGACCTTTCTCATCGAGTACTTAATGCCTCCGTGCTTTGCTTTCATTTTTTTTATTATTACTGCTCGTTCTAAGCGTTACTATCGAGCAGTGGAGATTCTTGTACGAAATGTCTTGTAAATAGAATTCGCTATCTTTTTCCGTATTTCCAATTATTCGTAGATGGAAAAAACAAAACGACAGCGTGTCATAATTTCACACGGCAAAATATCACGGACAAAATATCACCGACCAAAAATCAAACAAACTCAAACAAAACATCATTGCATTAATTTGTTTGTGTTTGTTTGGGTTTTTTTTCTAGACTTGTTGGGGATATTTTATCGTCGTGATGTTTTGTCGTGCGATATTTTGTCGTATGATCAGGTGACACGGAACTGCAAAAAAACATATGGCAGGTGAATGATGTTTTGTCGTGCGATATTTTGTCGTATGATCAGGTGACACGGAACTGCAAAAAAACATATGGCAGGTGAAGCTTTAAGGTATTATTGGATGGATACGGTAAAATCGCCGAGATTCTTGAAAATTTGAGAAGATATAGCTCTTTATAGAATAGTAATACAGTAATGACTTTAGATTATTTTCTAACCTATTAAATTTTTAAACAGTAGAAAAAACGTATGAATTAACATCGGTCGCTTCTGAGAAACCAGCTCTTGCAGGCTCAAGTTCAGCGTAGAAAAGGAATAGTATTTAAAAAAAAATATATATTCAAAATTATAAGATAAAAGGTTCGTGGGTTTAACAGATCTTAGTTCAACAAAAATCCCGGAGGAAGCGCCACCTTCCAACAGCTTTTGATAGTTTTCACATCGATTGAAAGGTGTTCGCTTTTTTCTCTACTCTGATCTGATAACGCAGACAATACAGTCGAGGATTGCCCGGAGGCCCGGTCCAGCGATATCGATTCGTCCTTACCCTACGCACCAACCGTCGTCATCCCATGACCTTTTTCTCCAATTTATCCGGCGGGAGAGCTCCTCGCATCATGATCCCTGTGCCCTCGATTCGTTTACGTTATTTACGCTTTCCACTCCAGGAATTCAATATACCATATACCAAGAAGACCATTGGAAGATGGACTTTTGTTGAATAAAGTTCTATAAGGGAGCACTATTATGAGAGTGGACTTCTACTTTTTGTTTAAAGATTATTTATTAAACCGAAATACTGATGCATTAACCCTTTATAGACTGGTGTGACATTTCTGTAACAAACCTGAACAATCCCGCTAAAATGTATACTAAACATTTTAGATCATTCAAATCAATGTCACTGCATTGTAACGTACCACACCGAACGTTTTAATACCAAATACAAATCATAGATGGCGGAACTAGTAGTTTTAG
>JAPYZI010004557.1:0-13221 GCA_030523105.1 Ophioninae sp. A BG-2022a
TCGATTATTGTCGAAGAAAATAATACGATTATTAAACGGAGCGTACGATTGCAACAAACGTAATAGTCTTGTTACGTTCAACTGTATCAATATCTTTGATAACGCTCAAAGTATTATTTAATAATAGCCGGTCGTTTCGTATTCAGGAAACGTCAATGTTACGACCAGGAAAAGATTTTCCAGTATTCCTGGTCCGTTCCATGAAAGTGCCCTGTTAGGTATATCGAACGAGGTCAACCAGACTTGGACCATACGTAATGTCGCGTAATGCTTTTTTTCTCCTGGCTTTTCATATATATATGTATATACGTATATATATATATATATATGTATATAATTTTTTTTGTAACGGTGGGATTTATTTTTCACCTTTTTCAAGCAGTTCAAACAATATTCGATATTAGCCATTCGGTTCCTACAAAACTTCTGTCACTATGAATCTCTTATTTTTTTCTGAAGTACCTATAATTATAATACTGACACTAAATAAGTTTCAAATTTTTCGGAGCAATATTAAATCGGAGAAAAAAAATATACCGCAACTGGTCCATTCGCCGATGTTAATTAAACGGAAAAATTCACTCCTCCGGAGGCACCCTTTACTGACTCACAGGCTCCACCTTTTACGTACTTTTTTTTAATACATTAGTAACCTTTTCGGCCGGTTCGAACAGTAAAATTCGAAATTACCAAAAATAAAAATCACCTTTATATATATATATATATATATATATATATATATATATATATATATATTTGACAGAAAAGGTTCAAAGTTTAATTACTCATCGATAATTAAAAATACGCGGTTTCATTTTGACGAAACTTTGATGAAAAGGTAGTAACATTGGCAGGTAACGAAAAGTACCCTAGACATAGATCATCAAGGGCAATTTGGGATAACTCCGTTCGCTACCTGACCAGCATTTATTATTTATGCGGATTTCATCCCGGTATGCGGAGAGAGCGCTATTTACGCGTCGGAAAGCGCATATGCGCGCGCGTATCTACGCTACGCTTATGTAAATCCGAGGTATACGTTTCCCGTCTAGATATCCGCGTACATACGCCGAGGCGTTATGTAGAACAGGTAATAAAATAATTTTAACGACCCGCGTGAATTATGCGCCCTGGATATATAATGATATCCGAGTGGCGATGCGCGTACCCGTGATAAATAATAGAAAGAGATGGCGGGAGGAGGGACGATTCCACACGGCAGCTTCTTCTACTCTTCACCTACGTACGTGTCTGTGACCATATTTTTTTACGCACCTATAATCCGAACGTACCAATGTGGACCGTCAGGACAAAAAAAAAAAGAAAAGAACGCGAAAAAGTTCACATCAGCAATTTTTTTGAGGACGAGATCTGATTGCTATTTTTTTTTTGGGATTCTATCAGATTTAGATGTTTTTTTTCTTTTTGGATTCGAATAGGTTTCGATTGTTTTTTTTTTTTTAGGAATTAAATTGGATTTCGATTTTTTTAGAGATTTAATTCGATTTGAATTTTTTTTTAGATCTAATTAGGTTTTCAATTTTTTCAGGGATAACATTGGGTTTCGATTTTTTTTAGGGATTCAATATGATTACGATTTTTTTGGGGATCGAATTAGATATCGATTTTTTAAGGGATTTTGTCAGATTTCGATATTTTTCTTTCGATAACGGCACGCGTCTCGTCTCGCGCGTTTATTTCAAAAGTTGATCTCACAGCGTCCAAAACGAGACCTACCTGCGCGCTTTCCCCCTCGAGCATAAAGGAACGCTGGAAAGCGAAGCTCCCGTACACATCCTCAAAGTAAAATGATTCTTTTGTGCATCGATGCGACGCTGCGCAAGCATTAATACGTCCACGTGAAAATAGAGCCACCGATCCTTGGATCGTATATACAGGGTGTCCTAAATTCTAACGATAATAAATAATAAATTAATAAATTAATATCAACAGGCCAGCTCAGCGTCATAATTGTCGAGATATTTTGACTTTTTTAAAATCCGAGTAAATCTGTAAATTTTGTAAATATTTCCTATATCACAACTGGAAATATGGACATTTTCTTATGTCGCTAAAAGATGGTGTCATCAATAACAACCGAATTTCAAAAAAATGAAATTCAGAAAAAACCCCGCGTTCGAACGAACTGAAAATTTGTACACACATTCCCTTTAATATTTAAAAAGAAATTCTAAAAGGATTTTTGGCGACTCGGGATAGTTTTCGAGATATTGAATTTTGAAGTTTTTGAGTACAGTTTTAAATAGACCTACTACCTTCGATCGAGCTGAAATTTTGCACAGATCTTCCTTTTGATATTCTAAAGGAAGTCCTAAAATAATTTTTGGCGATTCGGGATAGTTTTCGAGATATTGAATTTTGAAATTTTTGAGTGCAGTTTTAAAAAGATCTACCACTTTCTATCGAGCTGAAATTTTGCACAGAGTTTCATTTTGATTGTTTGTGAAAATTCCTAAAAGGATTTTTAGCGGAAGGCAACGGTTTTCGAGGTATGTCATTTTTAAGTTTATTGTTTCAACGTTTGTGAATATCTATATCTATATCGCGACGATGTTGCATTTTGGGACAGCCTGTATATACGAGGTGCCCTATTGGACATTTATTTTATGTACGGAAGATACGTATTTCGGGTTCTCGGAAAATAAGGATTAACGTATATATTCGCGGAAGGGTTGCATCCACTTTTACGACACAGGTAAGCTTGTAAAATGGAACGACTTCGGAAGCGACCCTCCCGAAAAATTGACGGTTAAAAGGATTCTTTTACCTTTTCGCTGATGATTTCTAACCGATTCCAGCATGTTTATCAACACTTTGAGAATTCGAGTCTGCGATTTCGTTCGAATTTTGAAATTTTTCTTCGAACACTTTTCAACCCTTCAAGGGATGACTTTGTCAACCCTGAAATACTTCGAAATACTCAAATACTCGAAGTTACAATTTTTATGATTCTTACTTTAAAAAGGACGTAACGCCAATACGAATTTCACCACTTCAAGATCTGATTTTTTAAAAAATGACGCAATCAATTAAATTCATTTTTTTAATTTCTAAAATATTATTTGAAAATAAAATCCAACTCTGAAATTCAATAAAAAAATTTAATTCAACTCTAAAATGCAATTTGACAATGAAATTAATTTTTTTAATTTCATCCAAAAATCAAATTCGAATAAAAAAATTATTTTGTAAATTAAATTAAATTCTAAAATTTAGTTTTACAATTAAATTCAACTCTAAAATTTAATTTGAAAATTAAATTCAACTTTATAATTGAATTTGAGCATGAAATTCGAGTCCGAGAATTTTTAAAAATAAAAAAAAAAAGAACACGAATGGAATTCTCACTAAAAATACAAACATTCATGGATTTAACTTAAGGGGGAACAGACACGATCGAAAAATACATCTTTTCTTCTTCCCCTTGAGTGAAAAAAAAAATAAATGGAGGAGAAAAAAGTGTCGAGAGTAATGACGAACTTGCTGAAAATCAGAACGCCCAACGTTTCGCCCAACGAGCTTTTTCCAATTCTCACGAATGGGGCGCATCTCCCCTTCGTCCGTTTACGAAAAAAAAAAGAAAAAAAAATTCCACAAGAACACGGTTTGGGTTCGTACATCCTCGTGAGTGAATCTTCCACGGTACTCGCGATCTTTTTTTCGATCTGCGTTGCATCAGGATTGCATTCGACGCGTTAAATTCCTTTTATTTTCGATTTATAAAAAATGGACTCGTGATCGACGAAACTCAACGGTTTCCAAGTTTATTCGAAAAATGATTATTTCAAAGCTTCGGACTCAACCGGAAATTCCAAAATTTTGAAAAAATAGCAAAAATGAAGGACGTTTCAGGTTAAATATCCCGTGTCCTGTTTCTACGGTAAACGGTGACGAGGCACCTGCTCGTTTTCGAGGGAACAGTCAACGATCGTACGCCAAACAGGTACGTCTTTTAGGGCCGTCGTAAAATCTCTGGTGCAATTAAAAATAGACACATGCCGTGAGAGACGCACAGCGCCGTCGCGGACCAGTACGAATCACACCTTGGAACATCGTCGTTCCACTTTCAACAGAGTATCCATCCTTCATAACGGAGACACGTTCTACCTCCATTTTCTGCGAAACGACTGTCGTCCAATAAATTTTTTCATTTTTTTTTTTTAATTTTTTTAAATCATGAAATTTTTCGTCGTTTTGCAGGATAAATATCGAATAATTCCCATTGAACGACGTACTTACAAATCCTCACAAAACCATCAAACATTCCAATTGGACAAATTACCAAAATTCATCGTTTCGAAAAACAATAATAAATCAAAAACCATAAACAAACCAAAAGAGGATTTTCAACATCAGGAATGGAATTGAAAAACGAAAAAAAAAATTAACGTGTTTGAATCCTACTCTGTACAAACCCAAACTCAAACAAGTAAAAATTAATTAAAAATGTAACGATAAAAATTAATTATGAATGTAAAGATTAGTTAAACGATTAATTTTGTAATTCGTCCAAATTGAATATGTGAAACATTCGGATAGGACAAATTCCAAAAATTCATAATTTCGAGAAACAATAATAAATAAATAAATAATAAATAAACCAAAAGAGGATTTTCAAAACCAAAAATGGAATTCGAAAACAAAGAAAAGTGTTTGAATCCTACTCTGTAAAACCCAAACCCAAACAAGTACAAATGAACTCAAAAATTGAATAAATGTCTTTTAACGAAACTGGACGACGACTGATTTAGAGCTGAAAGTACCAAATTACCAAATATCTAAATCGAAACAACAACGAATCGAGAAACCACTTAAATACTCTCAAGATAGCAGGGCAATGTGAAAATACATGGAAAGGTTAAATTAGCACGTTACGAGAGTAGAATATTTATTTACGAAGACGTTAACAATAAGGGAGATGTAACGGTTGATAAAGGGATTATTTATTTGAGTTGTAGTCGAGTCGATAATAGGGATTGAATAACGAGAGTGTTCTAAAATCTTCGCCAATAAGGAACCAGCTGTTCTGCAATTAGAATTCTCGATGTATCGAGCCTTCAATGAATTTAGTCTCGTAACGACCCTAATGACGAAACCGTTTTCCGTAACGTTTTATTTTTGGATATTTCGTAATCGTTTCGATTATATCGATGTTACTAATTATTCTACCACTCGAAACGTATCACTTTCATTTTTATTTGACTGGGAAAAAAAATCGTTTTATTTGCGAATGGAAAAATGGAAAATGGAAAAAAATAGAAAAAATTGGCAATGGAAAATGAAAAAAAATAAAAAAAATTGAAAATGGTAAAAATGGAAAAATGGAGAAAAATGAAAAAAAAAGAATAGAAAAAATGGAAAATGGAAAAATATAAAAATGAAAACAAAATAGAAAAAATTGAAAATGGAAAAAAGCCATTTCATTTGACTGGAAAAAAAGAGAAAAAAAAATGAAAAAACGTTTTAAACGAGAGTTCGGAAGTACCTGAAATCCTGGACAATTGTAAGAGCTCTGGTGGCCCTAAAAGTGCGATCGCAGTAGGACCTGTTGCCCGAGATACTCCATAATGGGAATAATACGTCATAGATAATCATGGCAGAGGTCGTTGTATAGAAACGTCTGGCAATGTGGCCCGGCATATCCAACGATGTATACCAATCCTCGTGATCTCCCTTTCACTCTTTTTTTCTACTCGTATGAATGAAACTATGAGTTCAATACAAGGTAAACTCTTGGGCCCCGTTGTTGCATTGTGAATCCCATCATGGGGAAAAAAGGCAACCCCGTGTGATCCTTCAATTTCAATGAACGAGGAAGAGACACTTGGTGTCTTGTTTTCCTTTGCGGAACTTTCGATATACCGCAGGAATTCGATTTTATCGTTCGATCACGATTTGGAGATGGAGACGTCAATAAGAACGATGGAAAAAGCTAATGAGAGACATTGGACTGGTTTTTCGACAACAGGTATCATTATTGGATTCATTATTCCTCGTTATTTATCAAGGGGATCAAAGACAATCGTTTGGTTTAGTGGAGGCTCTTCAAAGCCAGATTTGCAGATTCACATATATAAATAAATAAATAAATATATAAATAAATAAATATATATATATATATATATTAAAAAATATTTTTGAATCTTTTTTAATATACATTTAATATATAATTTCGAATATACATTTAACATATATTCGAAAATATATTTTAAACTTTTGAATCATTTTTTAATCAACGTTCAGCTCTCTTTTTTTTATCTCTTAATGTACACATACTGACGTATCGAATTAACCGAAACAAAGATTGTTTAAAAATGGCAAATGAAGAATAAAAAAATTGAAAAATTAGAATGGTTCGTGATAATGCCAGGCCACAGGATGCTTCGAGGACTCGTCAAAAAAATAGCAGAACTAGTCCGGGAAATTCTGTCGCATTCACGATACTCCCCGGACTCAATACTCTCCGACTATCACTCGTTTTTCTCCTTGCGAAATAAGTTCGAAAGCCAAAAAACAAAAATACAAAAAATGAAGAGGATATCGAACGAGCACTGGTTCAATTTTGTCGGATCGAAAGATGAAACATTTTTCAAAAATGGGATATATATATATATATAGATAAATTGCCATTAGGCTGGCAAAAAGTCATTAATTATAATGGCAATTTTATCGTTTAGTAATGTTTATCGACGGAGAGAAATATTTATTTTTTGTTTTATTCCAAAAATGGACTTTCCGGTTGATATATATGTACATATATGTTCGATCCGGTGATTTCGTACCACCCTCGCGTTTCCATCGTTCCTCAACCCTCAAAGTGCTACAGAGGTATGAATATGTATTGGCACAATGGAAAGTATTTGCATTCTTAACCCCCCTAACCCCCATCATCCACAATTCTCCCACATATATATTTTTCTTCGCGCATTTTCCTTTTCACTCGGCCTCTCGCAAGCGCGTCAATGACACGATTTACAAAAGGGCGTATATTCGTTGGTTATGAAAAGAGGAGCGATATCTGGCTCGCGTTCCTCCAAGAGTACAAAAAAAAAAAAAAAGAAAGAGATATGCGAATATCGTTGGCGTTTAAAAACGCGCCGATCGTCACGCGACGCCAAAACTCCGTTGACGTATAATGACGACGTCGATGCAACGAAAAAGGGTTCTATTTACACCCCGTTTCAACCTATTTTCCGTCTACGTGAAACCTGAAAGGAATCGATCGATATAGATCGATTGAGCAACTTTTCTCACCGTCAAACGGCCTTAAGAAAACTTCCGGTAAAAAAAGATCCATCCCCGATACACCATCGTGAAATCATCTTTCCACTTTTGCCCGTCGATTATCCTGAGCTTCCATCTCGTTACGCGGATTATTTGCTTTTGCCTCAAGGAGCCTTTTATTATTCGTTTCCTCATCGTTTCCGTGCCAAACCCGAACAAACGAATCGTATATGAAGAATCTTCGATTTTTCCATTGGAGTTTTCAAGAAATTGTCCAAATTGATAAAAGGGTGCACAGGTTGAATTTTCAGTCGTAGAAAAACCGATTATTTCGATCGATGACGCAGCGAGATATTCATCGTTGGAACAACCAACGGTTCCAAACGGTTCCAACGATGGAAGCGTTTTCCGGTAGGATTTCCGAATCGAAACTCCGAGCAGTTTTTCTCGAGAATTGCAATATATCGAAAACTACAAATTAAGCAAAGCTTTCGATGTCTCGATCTTTACGAAATGTTGATTGACGGAATCTAAAAATTCAAAACATTGAGGTATCTGTTAAATCAAAGTTCGGATTTCCTAACCCATCCCTTAACATTTATGAATTTCCAAGAGACCTTCAATCTTTTCGATATAAAAGTCACTTTATCTAACAATCCCTCGTTCCGATACATTCACCCGATCGAAGGAATAAAAAATCTCGAATTTCCTCATACTTTCCTCATGACCTCAGAAACGTAACGAGCGTTTTTGACAAGCGGTTAAAAAAACATTGATAATTTAGCATTTGTTCCAAGAACTGAGATAAAAGAAAGAAAGATCGAGATCTCCCCCCCTCTCTATCTCGAAAAAACATTTTCCCCTCTGAAATTCAAACCGGCGGTACCTCCACTCCCTCGGTGTTGCGATTCCAAGGCTGGTAGGCGCATCACCCCTCTCGTTGGGTTCTCGTCGCGTCCTCCCTCGTGTCGACGTTTCGCGAGAGGTTACCCGGAGAGAGGTCGTTCCCTCCGTGACGTCACGAGGCCCCGCCCCCCTCCGTATCACCGTTGGCTTCTGATTGGCGGTTGGAAATGATGGCAGGTTCGCTCGCCAATCGATAGTCGTATTCACCTTCGGGAATCATCGGGATTCCTGGCTCGGCCATCCTCGGCTGATGAAACGCTCCGACGCTCGTAGGTGGAGAAGCGCCCCTGACGGTGACATCAGGGAAGGGGAAAATACGGAGCGGAGCGGTGGGAGATGCGGAGGGGGGGGGGAGGAGGAGGAAAGCACGCGAAACGATTGGAGCTGGTGGTGGGGTGCCGAGTGGAGGGATAACGACGTCGCGGAGTGGCGCGATCGAGCGACGATGAATCGGACCAGCAATGGGTGGGAGATCGACCGGATTGCGGAGGGGGGAGGGGCAGGGGGCACCGAACGAGAGGGGGGACACGACCACCTCGGCAGGAAGTGAGCCCCGTTGATCCTGCTCTCCCTTCTCCCCGGGTCACCCCTCCATCTACCGTCGTTTGGTCTCCTTCTCTCTCTCTCTCTCTCTCTCTCTCTCTGTCCCTCTCTCTCTTTCTTGCTCTCTCTCTCGCTCTCCCAGTCGCCCTTTCTCTCTCCCTCCCTCTCTCAGGCAACGAAACGACCAGAGACCTAAAAGCGAAACCCACGAATGCTCAGACGGTTCCGTTCTTCTGCAGAGAGTGGAGGTTCCCTCGTGCGGCTCGCCTCGCGCTCGTCGAAAAGAAAAAAAAAAAAAGAAATAATAAAACGTGCCGCGTTTACGCATCGACGGTTAGACGTTGTCATAAAAAAAAATATATATATATATATATATATACAAATAAACAAATAAACAAACAAACCCAAACAAAGGAAAAACCGTATCCATGAGACGTTGAGGAGATACAGCGAGAAGGAGGGATCGGCATTGTTTTTTTTCTTTGTTTCGCCGAGATTCGCGAAGAGAGGAAATTAGATACGAACAGAAGAAAAACAAAAAAAAAAAAAACGGAGAAAAGTGCGAAGGAATTTAGTTGTACGTGTGAAACGATCGGTATCCCCGGGGTTTAACGATTATTCGTGTATATACTGAGTGGTGAATCGACGACCGAAATACGGGCTTGTCAATAACGAGTAAACACGCTCCATCGACGGATAACTCGACGTTTCTTTTTTTTTTTAAATATCCTTAACCGTCAATCGGTATTTATCGAGTGCGAATATCAACGGGCGTAGAGAAAAACGGTCGCGTATACACGATCGTACGTGTCTCCTTCTCGAACTGTGGATACATTTAACAACTAGCATCGTCCAGTTGACGAGAGACGTTCGCGCCTGTCGTATTTATCGTGATTGGATAAACAAAAGACGACGAAAACTGTGGAGACGCGGTGAGATAAGAGAGAAAGAGAAAAAGAGAGAGAGAGAGAGGTAGAGAGGGATAGCAAAAGTGTTGACAGTGCATAGAGAGAGTTGGCTAGTCCCGAGGCTATCACAGG
This sequence comes from Ophioninae sp. A BG-2022a, assembly GCA_030523105.1. Taxonomy (NCBI): domain Eukaryota; kingdom Metazoa; phylum Arthropoda; class Insecta; order Hymenoptera; family Ichneumonidae; species Ophioninae sp. A BG-2022a. The sequence goes on from JAPYZI010004557.1 coordinate 9,735, forward strand.
TGAAAAGAGCGAGAGAAAGAAAGAGAGAGGAAGAGGGAGAGGGAGAGGGAGAGAGTGTCATGTTTACGGACAAAGAGTCTCGGGTTATCCTCTAGCTCGTTAACGACGAGAGGGATCTCTCGAGGTATTAAAATCGATGCGCAGAATTTCGTCGATTACGACAGTGATCGTCGGGTACCGGGATCCGTTGGATATTGACGGACAAGTGGAAAGCCCAGTGCCGGTCCAATAAAAAGGAAAATAAAGGAACAAAAAGAGGAAGAAACATAGCCGAGCGGAGCGAATTTTCCCTGTGGGCTAGTGAAGAAAAAAAAGGCGGCAAGCTGTTCGGGCACAGGGAGGAGGATATGCTAACGATGGATACGGAGTTGAAGGGCGGCAGTATGCACGGCCAAATGCCACCTCATCCGCATCAGGGTGTAGCACCGATGGGTCATCATCCTGGTGTATCGCCTTACGGAGCATTGGGTTCGATAGTTCACAGTCCAGCGTTGTCGGGTAGTCCTCCGAGTACCGGTGGTTTGGGTGGTTTGAGTCTGCAGCATCATCACCAGGCCGCACAGCAGCATCATTACGCCTCGATGCAGGTAGCGCAGCAGCAACAGCAGCATCAAACGATGCACGCACTGGCGTCGCAGCAACAGGCTGCCGCGGTGGCCCAACAGCAGCAACAGCAGCAGCAGCAGCAACAGCAGCAGCAGCAGCAGCAGCATCACTCTCATCAGCAACAGCAACAGCATCAGCAGCAATCGCAGCAGCAAATACAGCAGCATCAGCCGCCGAACAACAACAACAACACGAGCAAGAACAACAACATAGATCGAGTCAAGAGACCGATGAACGCTTTTATGGTGTGGTCCAGGGGTCAGCGACGAAAAATGGCACAGGAAAATCCAAAAATGCATAATTCCGAGATATCGAAGAGGCTCGGCGCGGAATGGAAGTGTTTGAGCGAAACGGACAAGCGTCCGTTCATAGACGAAGCGAAAAGATTGCGAGCCGTACACATGAAGGAACATCCGGATTACAAGTACCGACCGAGGAGGAAGACAAAGACTCTACTGAAGAAAGACAAGTTTCCGTTGGGCGGTGGTGTCGCGGGTGTCGGTGGTATGCTAGCCGTTGATCAACGTCAAGTAAGCGCAACCGGTGGACCCCAACAATCCCAATTACCACGAGACGTTTATCAAATGCCGAACGGTTATATGCCTAATGGATACATGATGCACGATCCGACGGCTTATCAGCAGCACGCTTATGGCGGACACATGGGAGCCGCCGCTGCGGCTGCTGCTGCCGCTGCCGCTGGTTACCCCCGTTACGACATGGGACATCACATGGGTGGCGGTAGTCCGAGTCCTATCAACAGCTATATGAACGGATACGGTGGATACGGCCCTACGACGATACCCGGTGGTTCGCCATCCCCCTATCATCAGGCCCAACCTGGATCGCAGATGTCCAGTCATAGTCCAAGCGGTAGCAGCGTCAAATCCGAACCCACGAGTCCCGCCAGTGCTGGTCTTCATACACCTACGCCCAGCGGTGGCTCTTCCGGTGGTAGCGGCGCCGGTGGTGGTGGTGGCGGCGGCGGTGGCGGCGGTCCTACCACCGTTCCAACCACCGCGACGACCATCAAACGAGAATACATGGGACAACAGAGCCAACAACCCCAAGGTGACCTCAGGCAAATGATCTCCATGTATCTACCGCAGGGTGGCGAACAGGGCGTCGTTCAACACACCGCTGGCGTTTACTCGCCTGGACCATCACCCGACTCTATCGCCCAGCATCATCATTCCGCCATACCGCAGCTCACCCACATGTAAGCTTTTTTATATTTATTTATTTTCATATATATATATATATATATATATATATATACACATATATTTGAATTAATATATAAATATATATATATATATGTATATATATATATGTGTGTGTGTGTGTGGATATAGTTTGCTTAAAGGCTCGTCGAAAATACTCGATCCCGTGGACGCATTTGCGACACCTTTAACCATTTTTGATTTTTCTTTCTTTTTGTCTTCATGGGACGATCGTTATTAGATCTCTAACACTTTTCAACTTGCCAATTGTTTCTTATGTTTTGCGTCTCGAAATTTCGATACTCGATATCAACTCCTGATTGCAACACCGGTAGGGAAAAATCCTCGAGTTTTGATCCAATCGACGAGGGCTCTTTCTCTCTCTCTCTCTCTCTCTCTCTCTCGATTTCTGACTCGTTTTCTTAACAAATCCAAACAATAAATCCTATTTTCTTTCTTCAATCGCCTATCTCCGAACAAACCCAAACAGCAAATCTATATGTATATCTTGTCTGATGGTTTGATCAAGGAAAATAATAAATCATTTATCAGTATAATTATTTCTTCCTCTCTCTCTCTCTCTCCTTTATTGCATGCCATTTTCTTCATCTCCCATCGTCACGAAATTCGAGTTACTTGTGCGACGATGACGACGATAAACAACACGAGGGAGTTTTTGCAATATTTTTCTTTTTTTTTTTTCGTCCATTTCCAAGTGTTTTCCTTCTTCTTTGTACTCGGCCTATCGTTTCATCGTTCCAAAATCTTCACGGCTGTTGAAAAGCACAAAGAAACAAAACTCTGACCCAAACAACGACCCGACTCAGCCCCTGCCCCCCGCCTCAATAAAAAAAAACGAGAATACAAATAAAAAATTCTTTCCATTCGGAAATCCACACCCTACAGACATGCAAAACAAAAACGTGTTTTTTTCCTCTTCTGTTTTCTCATATAGATACGGTCGTGCGCGACTCGTATACGCGCCAAAATGAATGAATGAAAAAAAAAAAAAAAAAAAAAAAAAAAAAATGAAACGCTAACGGTCAAAACAAAAATCAAAACAAACCCAAACAAAAAGAATCGACGACGAAAAAATCAAAAACAAAACAAAACGTACTCTAACGATAACAAAAAAAAATCGAATAACCTCGTAGGATAGCTTAGACGGGGATGGATGGAGCATCGAGAGAGGGCCCACGGGGAGGCTGTGGATCGGCGCGACGGATCGGCAATGACGCGGAATCGGGGGCCGAGGATATTCGTTCGAAAGGGACATAGGAGAGAGAGTGAAAGAGAGAGAGAGAGAAAGGGAGATAGTTTCAGTGAGGACAAAAACAATAAATGATCAATGAGAGATCTCAGCGGTACGGAGAGACCCGTTCGAATTGCCAGACACATGGATGTGCCTTCGACCCAAACAAACCCAAACGAAAAGCGAAAAAACAAAAAAAAAAAAGACAAAATAGCGTGAAAAAAAAAATACGAAAGAAAAATAGACCAAACGAGGAGAAATCGTCGAAAAGAAAACCGAAAACCATCAACCACGAAAAGCGAGAAAAGCAAACGTCACTTTTGCGTTGAACGAGCTGATCCAAAGATTTGAAAAAAAAAAAAAAAAAAAAAAAAAGAAAAAAAAAAAAAAAAGCGAAAAAAAAAAA
>JAPYZI010004558.1:0-16876 GCA_030523105.1 Ophioninae sp. A BG-2022a
AAAAAAAAAGAAAAAAAAAAAGAAGGGAAAAAAAAAAAAAAAAAAAAAAAAAAAAAAAAAAAAAAAAAAAAAAAAACAAAAAAAATTTCCACGTTTTCTCGGTTGGTCGACGACGTGAAAAAAAAGCTGGGGGGGGGCTATCATAATCGCCACGTGCGCAGAAGATCGAAGAGCTTTCACCCCCCCCCCTCCTTCTCGACCCATAATTTTCTCGGTGTGTAAATACTTAATGCATAACCACGGGTTTGCGCATAATCCTCGTGCTCGGTATACGTAAGCCGATCTCTCGGTCACAGCGGGTGACTAAACGTCGATATTATCCTAAAGGGGGATAATGAAGAATCGATCGGAAAGCGAGGAGCTACCGATCGATGGTAATAGCTTTATTATAACAATAATAATAATTATTATTATTGTTATTGGAAAACCTCTGAAAATTTACACCCTCTTAAGAGGGTTGGGGTTGTGGGGGTGTCACATTGTTTTGAGAACAGACGACGATAATCTTCTTGGACCTTAAGGCACTTGAAATTGACTGTGGTTTATTTATTACATTTTTTTTAAACTCGTTATTCGTTTAATTAAATTAATTGATATGAAATTAATTTTGTTAATTCTATTCAATTATTTATACGTTATTTATAATTAAATTAAATTAATTTTCGATTGTATTAATATAAGTATTGATATATTTAAATAAAATTGATGAATTAATAATTAGTATATTAAATTATTATTAATTTATATTATAATATTATATATGTATATTAATATTTATATCTATATAAATATTGATATATATATATAATTTATTATTTATATCATTTAATTTAATTTATTTAACACTGTATCAATATACTCTATATTAAAATTATATATATAAATATATATATATATATATATTCTGTAATTAAATTAATAACAAATCAATGATAAATAAATTAAAAAATAAAATGTTATTAATTAAATAGAAAATAAAAATAATTGATTATCCAGTTTATTAATTGATCAACAAATTAATTGATTGAATAAATAATAAATTAATTGAATTATTCGGCAATAAATTATACAAATAAATATTTACGTTTGTTTGGATAAATGAATGTTTATTTTTTCAATAAGGAGGAAAACTGCTCAAGAGGCTCCAGTCTGATAAGCCTCGATTATAAATTCAAGTTGAAACTTGTGATCGTGTTTGTTTTAATTAGCAATGATAGGCGGACGGTGCGCGTCCCCTCGTGGGTTCACGATACGACGTATTCTCATTTTGGAGTTTGACATTAATGGAGCAAAGCCCACCGAGCCTCCCATCGAGATGCAGGTTTTCTTCTTCGTAGCTGCGATCCTCGTTACACTCACGTGACTCCTATTTCATTTTAGCTTCGAAGCATTTTCGTCGATTTTTAATTAAGGTTTATTTATCAATAGTTAATACAATAAATATGAACACTTCATATTCTTCGTATTCACTATTGATAAACACCCCTTAATTATTTTCAAAATTATTTTATTACTTATTATTATAACTTATTACACTTTAATTAAGATTTTTACATATTATTTAATATTATATATTTATTCAATTATTTCATTGATTGACTATAATTTATTTCATACTTTATTGAATAAAAAAAATTATGATAAAGGCACACAGTCTTTCTAATAATAATTATAATCAACGATATGAACAATTTCAATGATTCAAAAGAGATATACAAAATTATTATCGTTAATATTATTATTTTTTATTTTTATTATTGTTACGGGATATAATCTTTTTTTTTCTTTTTTATACAATAATTATTATTTTGATAAAAATTAACAATTTAACTTATTTGGAATAAGTAATAAAAAGCAGATTTCTTCTTATTATTATTATTATTATTTAAAATCGCATTTCCGTTTATCGCTGCTATAAATTTCCGGATGGTCGAATCTCGTTGACACACGTCTACGAAGCAGAAACAAACATGAAAAGGAGGGCCAGATTTCACGCGGATAAATTTCAAATCGTCGCAAATCCCATTGATCGCGGACTACTGCTCAACGCGGTCCCGAGGGCTCGTCACCAGCCCAGCGAGTCTCCTTCGTCCCTTCACGCGTAGGCAAACCCTTTGAAGAGGGAGGATGAAGAAAAAAAATAAAAATAAAAAATTGAGTAAAAATGTCCACCCCCTGGTCTGTGATACTCTTGCTATTTAACGTCGGATCAGATACGAGGCAAAACGGTGTAAAATCACCTGCGGGATTAAAGGCGAGGACTTAAGGACGCAGACGTTGACACGACTTTGTACTCGCGGGTGCGCGATCGAGAAGAATTCGTGAAGAGGATTAGGGGTGACGGGGTAGAAACCATCGGAGCGTGATGCAAGGGTTTTTTTAATGAAGGTTTGGTCGAGAAGATTCCGCAGAGAGCGAGACATTTTCAAGATTCCCCGCGAATGGAAGCCAGAATGGAAAAGCCAACGCCATCTCGCGACCTACCGGCGAAGTCTCGAGAAACTCGGCCGCTGCACGGTTATCGACGAAGGATAAACAAAGAAATTTAGCAGGAGATCTACATTACCGACCGATGGTAAGAGAATATTAATGCTCGGGCAGATTCGTAATCAGCGGAAAATTTCCGATCAAATATATCCTTTTAAAAGGTTAGAAACGGAAAAAAAATTTTTTCGTCTTCCCCCGGCCCCTTTTCCGAAATCTCAAAAATCACGAGATTTCAAAAGGTCGTAGAGGAAACTTTTTATAAGCTATGGGGATTCAATTGGTGAGTTTGGAAAAGCTTTTTGCCTGACTTAAATAACGGCGTTGGATTCGTATCGATATCTCGTATAGTTTTCCCGGAAAATCCACTTGAAAAATCGGAAAAAAAGAGGCAAAGGGGTATGTATGGAAAAATTTGCACAAATCGATGGTCCAACTTTGAAATTCTGCCAAAAATCGAAAAATCATCGGTTTTTAATGATTAAAAAAGCATTTTGAAGCGAAAATCATAACGAAGAGATTGAGCACAAAGTGGAGTACCAAATCCCAAAGACAAAAAAGTTATTCATGATTTAGTGAAAAAACTTATTTCGCCCAAAAACCGAAAAAAAAATTTTATTTTAAATATTTTTTTTATTGGTCCATTTCGATGTAACTTTGTCCCCTGAGTACGAATCTACCATTAATTTTGCCCAAAACCCAAAATTTCCGTGAAAAAATTATTAAAAACTTCTGAAATCACGGTTTTTTTAGTCGTGTGCAGTGCTTTCGACGAAAATTCGGTCATATTCGTAATCAGCTGAAAATTTTCGATTAAATAGACCCTTTCAATACTTTTAAAACAGAAAAAAAATGTTCGATTACCCCGGCGACTTTTCCGGAATCTCAAAAATCACGAAATTTGAAGGTCGGATAGTGAGCTTCTTATATACTATAGAGATTCAATGGGGGTGTTTGGACAAGGTTTTTCCTTAACTTAAATGGCGTTAGATTCGTATTTATATCTCGTATAGTTTTCCCGGAAAGTATATACCACTTATATGCACGTGAGTATCGGTTGACACGCGTACATATACGTGTGTGTTTTCGTTGGGACGAAACTACGCGCGTCTTTTCTCCACGCTGCGCTGATAACGAATCCACACGTACATAAAAACACACGCGCGCACGCTCAGCGCTCGGTAATTATCCCGCGACGATTCTTCGCCCGAAAAGTCGAGAGTTCGCGGCCGAATTCGCGCCATCCGTCGGTAGTTACTCGCAGCGCAAAATCCCAAAATTGTCATTACCGACCGAACGAGGTGCCGCGTCAAAAGTTTCCAACGAGTTCGTCATTCCCTTAATGAATTCAACGCAAGTTCCGCCGTATTCCGTTGACGGTTGAAATAATCTACCAACCGATGGTAAAAGGAAGTTTGAAAAATAAAGTTGTGGTCAAAATACTCTGGACGGTTATCGGAAGAATTAGTCGTTGGAAAAAGCTTGAAAAACTGCGGTTAATTTCTTTAGGACAGTTTACCAGCGTATGGTAACAAAGTTTGATGGGAAACTTAAGAGGGCACTGTAGTTTGACTTCCATACGAAAATAGTTTACCGACCGATGATAACGAAGTTAAAAGAATCAACTGTGGATTAGAATCCATCGTAACATCGAAGAACTTACCAACCGATGGTAAAAATATTTGAAAAATCAATGGTGAATTAGAATCCGTCATAATATTGAAGGGGTTACCATCTGATGGTAAGGAAGCTTCCAGCATTTCCTATCGAATAAAACCTTTTTTTTACCGACTGATGTTAAAGAAGTTTTAAGCATCTCCCATAGGCTAGATTCTTTTTACCAACAGATGGTAAAGTAGTTTGAAAAAATCAATCAAAGGTTTAAAAATGATATTTTTCGTTAATTCATTTCATTTCAATTTATTCACTTTTTTTTCTTAACGAAATTACCCATTTACGGATAAGCGAGCTTATCTTTACACACTAACCATTTTTCGTTTGCATTTTCTAATACAGAGGAAGGAACGAGTGATTAATGTAAATCGGTTATACATTCTGAATACATAATTTATTTGCCAACACGCATTTTCCATAAATATATGATATATCAATATTCATCTCATATATATTTTTTTCTCGTATGCATATGCATTTATATGTATAGATATATTTATATATATTTTTTTTTATATATATTTATATAGTATTCATTTTTTTTTTCCACCATTTATGTAATATAATGTTTCTTCATAGTTCTCTTAATAAAGACTTTGTACCAATCTGAGACGTTTCTACCACCTCACAAAACGCTACGTATCCTTCATCCCGAAAACTCTCCCCATTTTTTCACAAACCTCGCGTCCACTTTTGAAAATTGTTTCAAGCATATTCGACAATTTTTTTCTTTTTAAAATTTTTTTTTCGTTTTGTGGTTGTGCATTTTTTTAATCAGGAAAAATAGTATTGCAAAATTTGTAACTTTTGCTTATGCAGACTACGAAGGATTTTCAAAAATGTACGCGAGTTCGTACTTTTTTTCTTCTTCAAGTTCCCTTTACACTCGACCGGTCTCTAATCGGATCGTGATTGAAGTACCCGAACAGCCAAACGCCAAAATCATTAAAAAAATTATATTTACTTTTTTTAAAATTAATTACTTTTTACTTATTTATAAATTAATTTTTACTTATTTTTTTTAACTAAAGGAGGTTTGTATGATTTTAATTTAAATAAATAAAGATTTTCCAATGGTTAATTGAAGTGAAAAAAGAAAAATCTGTAAATCAATTTTATTAGTTTTTCAAATCAGAATTTATTTAGTTTTTTTAAATAATATAAAAATCTTTATTCGATTTTTTAAAAATACCAAATAAACCCATTGTTTTTTTTTTAATGTCGAAACACACACTTTTATTCGACTTTTCTAAAAATATTAAACAATGGTTTCATTTGAATTTTGCAAATTTCAAATAGTCGATTTTTTTTACGTAATAAAAATAAATACAAATAAAAATTAAAAATAACGAATAAATTTGTTATTTAAATTACCAAATAAAACGAAAATTTGTCAAGGCAACTCGACGAACCCAAACAAACCCAAATAAATTTCCACGGCTATCGGGCTTCTCCAGCTACGTAAATTTCATTTTCGATTTTCCACGCGTACACACATACAAATACACACGTACACAGACATACCCACTACCTCGTCAATCGAGAACTCTCGACCTGCGAGAGTGGAGTTCCATTTGGAACCCCTTGACGTCATCAATCGAAACGATTCGTTGAAACAATAATTACAATTGTTAATTGCAATTGTACATGAGTCATTGTATTATTAAACGGCACGAATTTAATTTGCAACAGCTGAGGAGGATTTTAATAATTCTTCGATCAAATACTAACGAAGGGGATAGAGGCAGTGCAAGCGTCACGACGCACTACCAACGAATCATTTTCTCGTTTAATCGTTTATTATTTTTTTTTATGTTTAAACATTTTTTCTCATTTTTTTTGCTATTTTTTTTTATACTAAGAAAAAGCGTTTAACACTGACGATTTTTACGAGCCCAATCTCGAACGCTAATTTTGAACCGTCCTGTATTTTTTAATTTTTTTATTTCTTTTTTTTCAGGATCCTTAAGGGCCTTAAGGATAGCCCTTAGAAAGGAACTGGACGAGAAGCGAGCTATTGGCAGCTTACTCTTGGCCTCTCGCTTTCTTTTCTTTTTTTTTAATGACATTTTGTTTATCACACTGACAGTTACAAATGTAGCAGCACTACGTACTACGTAGACGCAACGATCACAGCGACACATTCAGTTATCATCAACGATACTTAGCTCTCCAACATTAAATATATATGATTTACGTACAAACATTACTTCTTCTATTGTTTATTTATTTATTTATTTATTTATATGTACGTGCCTGTTTGGGTATATTTCGTCGATGTGTAGAGGGTGATTCACAATTAATGGATTACTGTAGGATTATGGCTTTCGATCGTTCTTGTTTATTTTAATATTTGAAGAAAAAAATGTTTTTGGATTTTTAAGAGTTTGAGCTATTGAGGAAATTTCAAAAATCAATTTGAAAATGAGAAGTAATAGCGTGTTTGAAAAAAAAAATGTATTATTGTTTCATTTCAATTGGGTAATCAATGTTAAGTAAATTAATAAGTTTGATGATCCTTCATGATAATATTAATATTTTTTTTGATAATATGAAATATTAGTATTTTTCAATCAAATGAAAAATTAATATAAAGAAATCCAAAATAATATATTTTAATAAAATTAAATATTAATCGGTAGATCATATAAAATATTAATATTCTTTAATTAATTTGTTTTTTGCAACCTTACCAATTTACGTGTAAATAAATATTCCAAGGGTTTCCGAATAACCCAGGTTAAAAAATTATTTCTCTGCACACCATAAAAATGATTTTTATCCCTAACCCTGATTTTTTAACTGGTTCCAGTAGCTCGACAATTAAAAATAAATATCGTTTCACTAGTTATGAATCACCCTGTACAAACATTTTTCCCCGATTCTTCGCTCTCTTTTTTTCAGCCCTCCCACATTGAGGTATCAATAAATTGTTTGCTTCACGTCGATACATTTTCTACAAACAATTAAACAATTTAACAATTGGAAAAAAAAAATAAAATACATCTACTTCCAACCATTGGAAATAATCAAAAATTGGTAGAACCCAGTCAGGATCGGCCCAACAAAAAAAATATCGACATTCCTAAAATGCCCCTTTTTTAAATTAATCTTCTAAAAAAAAAAAAAAAACTACATTCCACGAAATAGATCCAAAGTTTCTAAAGCTCACACCCGATATAATCGTTCGACGTTGAACATCATTTTTTTTGTCTTTTCTACCATTTAATCTAATACAAATTCTAAATCGTCTACGAAGGAGCATTGTTGAAAGGCTCGTTGACAGAACGCGATAATTCATTTAGTGTACGTGTATGTTTCGGTGCAGCAGTTTTCATGTTTTTTTTTTTCATAAATCGTACAACGGTCAGCAAGCTCAATTACGATTGCAGTGAAGGCCAATGGAGAATCGGCTGCTCCACGATTATTCTTAAAAATTATTTTTTTTTATATTTAATTTTTACTTCATATATCTTTATAATAATATTACTTATTATTAATTTTTTTAAATTATCTATCCTGATTTATATTAATAATAACTATATATTTTTTATCATTATTATTATTATTACTAATATATCATTATTATAATAGTACATAATAATAATAATAATAATAGTATAATAGTTATTTTTATCCTTAAAATTAACTATTTTTAATATATAATATTTATTTATATATTTTTATAATAATAATAATAATAATAATTGTAGTTATAAATATGTAATAATATTAGCAATAATATTATTGTTTATTTATTATTATTATTATTATTATTATTATTGGCAATAATTTCACTCATCCGATTATTTATTTAAAATATAGATACTGTGTTTTAATGTCACTGTAAATAATTGCCTGAGAAATGCTGACGAGACAAATGCGAGGTATATAATTGAAATTTGCACTGCAGTTTTGGATTTTTTTTTGCATCGATTGCATCGAAATTAGATAAAAGTAAAATTAAGATAATACTGAATAAATAATTTTTGAACTTTTCGAGTCAAGTAATTCGCATTGTTGCATCAAGAGTTTAAGCTTATTAATTTCTCGAAATATTTGTATTCAAATGTAAATAATTCATTAACAAAATTGTTTTTTCAAGTTATAATTATAAATTATCTGTTTCGACATTAACGATAATATTTCCCCCAAAACGTGGGGAAAAACATCGAGGTGTGTTCACACTATTTTGTCCATTGTTTACATATATATATATACCTGCACATATATATAGTTGTATTTTTCTTTTTTTTTCAATATTATTTATTCATATTGTTTATAATTAATTCTGTCTCCATTGTTGAATGACAGTGCACGATGATTCTTCGCGTTATTCTTCTCCAAGCAGCCTGAACGCTCGTTAATCGTTATATTTTTAGCCTCCAACTATTTTACAGTTTACAATATATATATGTATGTATGTATATATATCTCATTATTTCAATGGATCTTCGAACATTGACTCGACAGGAGTTGCACCATTTTCATGTGTTCACGAAAAGTGTGTGTGTGTGTCTATTATTTTTTTTTTGTTTTTATTTTCCCCCCACTTCGTTTCGTGTGTTTGTGCGCAGTTTTATTGTCATATAAATTTTTCCGTGTGTGCGTGTGTGTGTACACCCAAAATGAAATCAGTAAGGAAACTAAATATTATTTTGACGTTTGGGATGACAATTTAATTCTTCATTCTAGCATCGACTACTTTTCATTGAAAATAAATAATTATACAATATTAATAATAATAATGAATATTTACAAAAAATGAAAAAATTGTATTTAGGAACTGAAGAAATTAAAAATAAGAATTCATAAGAAAAAAATAATTATGTAAGAATATTTTATCAATAATAATATTGACAAGAACCCAAACAAACCCAAACAATATATCGATATATGTATTATATCAGTTCCATTAATTTATTGAATCGCGATATAGCAACTGATTGAAGAAAATATCGATCCTTTGGGCAATTCATTCGATTTCTTTTTTACATGTTTTATTGTCAGTGAAAGTAGAAATAATAATCTATTTTAATAATTATTATTATTAAAATAGAAATTTCGAAATGAAGATATAATAAAAAATTTGTATTTTTTTTAAATCAAATAATTATATAAATATAATAATAATAATGAATATCACAAAAAAAAATAAAAGAATTGAAATGAAAAATCGTATAAATAAAAAATAAGAATTTATAAGAAAATAAATAATTATATAATATTGGATTTCTTTTTTCTATATTCTTTCGTCAGTGATAATAGAAATAATGATTATTATTTCGAAATAAAAATATAATAAAAAATTATCACGGAAAAAATAATTAAATAATTATATAATATTAATAATAATTGTTATTATATATAAATAAATGTTTGAAGTGACTTTTGGGGTAATAATTAAATTGATCTCTCTCTCTCTCTCTTTCTCCCGTGGCTAATTAAAATTGACACGTACTAGGATTGACTACTTTTCATTGACTCCTCGTGGAAAAATCTCCTCCAAAAAGGCTTACAAATTGCAATCGTGCCTGCGAGTCTCAAGGAACCTCGTAATCGTTCACGTTCTACCAAAATAAGTTTGCTGTGCTACTGACACGATTGGCTAGTATTGTCACCGCTTTTTTTCTTTTTTTTTCTCTTTTTTTCTTTTTTTAAAATTTATTTTTATTTATTTTAATTTTTTTCGAAATTAAAAAGAGACCAATGAGAACAATCGTCTCGGCTCTTTGCGAAACCCTTTTGGCCTTCGAATATTCAAATGATGTCGTATTTAAATATTTCCATCTTAGGAAAAAAATTCCGAGGATTTTTTAAATAATTTTTTTGTATATTCGACCCTGACTTGCTGATTATTTTTTTAAAAGTAGAATAGTTTTTTTTTCGTTTTCCATCTATCCTTTTCTCTCGATCAGAATTATTCGTCCGATTAATCGGGACGTTTTTACTTTCTCTTATCACCGATCGTCGATTATCATTTTATTCGCGTCCTCCTTTCCTTTTTTTAAATATATTTTATTTGCAATTTTTCTCGTAATTGCGAACGTCACATTTTCTTCTTTTTTTCCAAAATTGGCTCCTACCCTCAAAATAATATAGAAGTCTGCATCGTTAATTGATTTAATTAAACAAATTAAATATTTCGTTAATTAAATAGGTTTAATTGATTCATCGATTAAACAAAATTAATTGGATAATTGGATATAGTTGATTGACTGATTAATAAATTGAAGAATTAATTAGATATAATTAATTAATTGTTTAATAAATTGATGGATGAATTAAATATAATTTATTCATCGATTAATAAATTCATGAATTACTTAAATATAATTCATTATTTTATTAATAATTCAATGAATTTATTAAATATTATTTATTGATTTATTAAAAATACCCCATTAATTAATCCACTAATTAATTAAACAAAGTTCTCTGGGATGACAAAAGAGTCTGAGAAATGGAAAAAAAATGCCAGATCTATCTGATTGTCTGTGACATTATCAAGATTTAAAAAATTACTGAGGGCATTCTCGCATCAAAAGAGCACATAACTTTCCCCCTCTCCTTTTTTCTTAAAAATTCCAAATCTTCTCACTTATCAATAAATTACGACTTATCGCTATTGTTACGTTTCGATATCAACGTTAATTAACCAAACGGCTCGTATTACAAATATCAATATTACACTAGGCCCTTAAACGTCGAAAGTATTTTTTTTTATTGTCCTTTGTGGAACGTTTGCCTAAATTATTCATTTATTGTCTGCTCACACAGTATTGTCGGTTATTATTAAGTTTATTAATTAATTTATATTTTTCATCGTTTTTTAAGACTAATTTGTTGTCTGGATACTAAGGAAGACTTTTATTGTCGCGTTTCTTCTCAATTTTATCGATGCTCGATAAAAATAAAAATAATAATTATTTTATTATCGCAAGCTCAAAAAACCGGAAATTAATAAAAAATGACAAACCAGAAAAATAAATTGAACATAAAAAAATTCCTCGATATTGAAAAAAAAAAAAAATTCTCGTTTTTTCAAATAGAAAAATTAATTTAAAAAATAGAATAACAATTATTTTTTTTTACTAACAATACCATTTTTCGTCTTATTTTTTTAAGATCTTTTTTTTTTCTTTTTTAAAAACAATTTCTTAGCTCCGTTCTATTTTCCTCCTCGTTGTACAAAGTATATCGATTTAAAAACTATTATCCTCTGAAGTGCGAATCAAAGAAGTGCTGGTGCAGTCGATTATCCCTAGAATTCAGTCAACGTTTTTTTCTATCCTCTTTTATCCCTATACGTCTAGTATATCCGAGTACATTTTTTTTTTCTCGTATCTTACCAATAAATGCAACAGCCTAATCTACGAATTTCCAAGCTCACCTAGCAATATTATTTTAGACAAAAAAAAATGTAACGAGGATCACCAATTGTCTGACACGATTATCACGAATTTATTTTTCCGTCTGTCCTTTCCCATTGAAATGCAATTATGTATAAATATTTCAACGTTATTATCATAATTAAACTCTAAGAATAATAGCAACGTTTTATTCTCGTTTCTTATTTATTAATTATTATTATTATCGTATCTTATTATTATAAATAGTTTTATATATATATATAAATATAAACTATATTTCTCTCTGAATATTTGTCATGAATAATAATAATAATAATAATAATAATTTATAATATTAAAAAACATGAAATATTTGTAATGAAAAACCAAAGAAATTGAAAATAAGAATTGATAAGAAAGTAAATAATGTATTAATAATAATATTGTCAAAAACCCAAACAAACCCAAACAACATATCGATATATGTGTCGTATCAGTTCCATTAATAAATCGAATCACGATATAGCAACTGATTTTTTAAAAATATCGATCCTTTGTGCATTTCCTTATTAGATTTTTTTTCTCTATATTTCATCGTCAGTAATCATAGAAATAATAATTACGTTTTCGAAATAAAAATATAATAAAAAAGTATAATTAAAAAATAATTAAATAATCGCACAATAATGATAATAATAATAATAATAATAATAATAATTTTATATTAAAAATCGACAACAAAAGTAAAAAATATATAAATAAAAAAATTAACAGAATAATAAAATATTACTTTATAATAATAATGTTAAATCCATTAATAAATCGATTCACAATTTGTTAATTAAAAGATAATTCGATCTCCTGTGTCAGACGATTCCTCGTTACATTTCTTTTTCCATATAATTTTATATTTATGTAATTTCTGTATTTACAGGATAATATAATAAGAATAATAATATTATATAAGTCGAAACTCACAGTTTGACACTTAAAACTAATTTCGGAGGAAGCCTCCAATTATTTTATTCCACGACTCGTGTATCGTTCTACTTAACCCCGACAGGTATTGTCACACGATAGACAGTTATTTATGCTCGTTAAAATCAATGTGTTTCGCATCACATGCGTTGCAATAAACATTATGGGGCTATGTACGATAGACAGGAGTGCAAAGAATAATTTATTGTCTCGTTTATACACGTGTAAATCTTTTTTTTCTTGCATTTATTATTACTCTTTCATTTCCTTTTTTTTCTTCGTTTTTTCATCGATTTTCGAAAAAGTTTCGTTCCGTTCGTCAAAGCTCGGTGAAATTGACGTATGGCCATGATTTCTTTTTTTTTTTTTTTTGTTTTTTTGACTTCGTCTCGGGAGAGTCCTCTTTCTAATGTACAGCGAAAAAAATTAACTCGACCACTTGGTGGATCGTCGTCACATTATTTCCGCGACGTAAAAAATGTTTTTTTAATTTTTATTTTATTTTTTTATTATTATTATTTGTTTTTATCCAGTGTATCTTTTTTTAAATCTACATTCGCATCAGATGCGCACTTTTCATCTGCATTTTTCGTTACCTCTTATAGATTTCTTTTTTTCTTTTTTTGTTTGCTTGTTGGTTTTTTTTTTTTTTTTTTTTTTTTTTTTTTTTTTTTTTTTTTTTTTTTTTCTCTTTTTTTTTTTTTTTTATTTTTTTTTTTTTTTTTTTCTTTTTTATTGTCGGCCGTACTTTATCTGAACTTCGCTATTTAATCGATGCTCTTTCGATCGACCTCGATGCTGATTCGACCTCATTTTGGGACTTTTGTGCTCGACGCGATTTAACAGCATCTCGCTATGTTTCCGAGTATTTCATTTGTTGTCGTGGAATCCAGACTTATTTCTTTTAGGAACAAACGATCTCACGAACGACGTCCTAGAAATGGATTTTTCACTAACTTATATATAAATCTAGTTTAGGGGTTAAGCCCTCTTAGTTTTATTTTCTTTTTGCCCGTGCTCCTCATATTCAGGACGATGCAAATTATGCTTCAATGCAATGCTCGATATTTGATATCCGTTTGTAGATTTTGGGAAAAATTGAGGTTAGCGGAAGTAAAAAATCGTTAAAAAAAAGGGATGATGTTTTTGGGCATTAATAATTTGCAGAAATGTTCCGCTATATGTCCACCAACTATGTACCAAAAATAAATTGGATCGCTTCGGTAGTTTTCGAGAAATAAATTTCCGAAGTTACCAACGAATTTTCGGTTATTCCCCCCACTCTTTGAGGCAAAAGTGGGGGAGGATCAGCTGTTCGGAGGGTTTCCGTGTAGGAAGACATCGGGGACCAAAAGTGAGTTTTCAGGACCGAGTGAGTAATCACGACATAAGCGATAAAAAAGAATCGCGATAAATATGACTCTTTACATCCATTTTCTGTAAAAAAAAATTTGTTAAAAATAGAAAAAACAAATTTTTATCGTCGAAATGTTTCAAAAGTGTTTCTTGATATGTGCTCCAACTGTATACCAAAAATGAGCAGGATCGGGGAAACGGTTTTCGAGAAAAAAATTCTCAAAGTAACCGACGAATCGTCGGTTGTTCCCCCACTCTCGAGACGCGAAGTGGGGGAGCTATTCTGAGCATTTCGGAGTCGGAAGACGACAAGGGTCGAGAGGAAGTTTGCAGGATCGATCGAGCAATGATTTTGAAGTGAATAATAAATTGTTTAGTTACCTAAACATCTAACTTGACACTCGAGACAAAATATAACACCTAAATACAAAAAGTATTGACCCTTTCGAATATTTTTGTACGTGGAATTTTGCTAGCATTTTTCAATCGTCCAACGTTGTACTGTGCTTTGCATGATGACCAGGAATTTCTCGCATGGATTGATGACCCGTCATCAGGCCTTGAAGTAGAAGTTTTTTTGTTACCTCACCTCGGGAGGATCCATTCTAGCATCCATTCTTCGAGCATTTTTCTGAAGCCCTTGTCCGCTACTTTTTTATTTCACGTTCCGAGTACTTAGCCATTTCCTCGCGAATCCACGTGACGTATTTCGGCACGTAAGCGTAAACGCCCGGTAGCTTTGGATGGGCACACTTTATACCCCAACTGACGATACCACCAACGAACCATCGTTCACGATCATTTTCATCCTGACAGAGCAGCGGACCCCCCGAGTCGCCCTGTGATCAGTTGACAATTGGGAATTGTAGATCTTATAGATGATGACCGGAAAGAGGATGCCAATGGGATTTCAGACCCAGGGAGGAAATCTAGCATCTGGACGTAAAAAAGAATTCCTGCACGCTGGAAATTTGGGTTGCTGGAAGGAATCCATCAACTGGATGTGAAAAAGAACTCCAATAAACTGGAAGTTTGGGTTTCAGGATGGAATCCACCAATTGGATGTAAAGAAAGAACTCCAATAGGCTGGAAGTTTGGGTAGCTGGAAGGAATCCAGCAATAGGGTATCAAAAAGAATTCCAGTAGGCTGGCAGTTTGGGTTAATGGAGGAAATCCAGCAACTGAATAAAAAAAACAACTCTACTAAGCTGGAAGTTTGGATTGCTGGAATTAATCCTGCAATTAAGTATCAAAAAGAATTCCGGTAGGTTGGCAGTTTAGGTTCCTGGACGGAATCGAACAACTGAATGAAAAAAATAACGCCGGTACGCTGGAAGTTTGGGTTTCTGAAAGGAATCCAGCAACCGGATATAAAAGAGAACCCCAGTAAGCTGGAGATTTCCGTTTTTGGAAAAACCCAGAGAATGGACATTAGAAAGGTTCCAGTTGGGTTTTCTGTAGGAATTTCCAACAGCGGTACAAATAAAAGAACTGACAAGTACAGCAAATGGAAATTCTTTACCTGACAAGCATCTTTGGTGCCTTCCTCATAGCCGGCACATATCATTCCATCGGTAACATTGAGGTCCTTATGTTCGAGCCACCTATTGCACAAGTCCCTTTGAAGAACGGGTACTTTGACTTCGTTAACGGCCGGCTCGTACTCGGAACCTTCCAACGCAATCATCATTATCAATCGATCGATCATTATTGGATTTCCAGTCTGGACAAAGATTGCTCACCGTCCGTATCCTCTTTTTTGCCCCAGCCGATAACGGTGCAATTAGTACCAGGCGCCAAGTCCGTTTCCGGTTTTGGCAAGCAAACCGGCCGAAGATGATCGTGGAAGTTGACACGTTCCTTCAGCTGGAAGAGAGCCACGTCGTTGTCATGCGCCACACCCAAATTGTAATTCGGATGGGGCACCACTCTTTTGACCTTGAGCTTCTCACCGAGATAACTGTGGGCGTGGCGCCTCGTTATACCCAACTGTATCGTCCAATCGGAGACATCCGTATGACTGAAACTGTACGACGTCATAGAACACAGTGACGTCATTGACCGCGTAATATCAATTGATTATTCTTTCAGGGGGGGGGGGGGGGGGGGGATAAAATTGACGTTAAGGGAATGACGAACACGTTCGTAGCCACATCGAAATTTCAAAATCTAATTTCTCCCACACTATTCAACCGCTTTGAATGAAATTTATTGTGTATATCGTTGGATTCGTATCGATATCTCTAATAGTTTTCCCGGAAATTTCACTTGAATAATCGCAAAAAAAGAGGCAAAGGGGTATGGAAAAATTTGCAAACATCGATGGTCCAACTTTAAAATTCTGCCAAAAATCGAAAAATTATCGAAACGCAATAATTAAAAAAGCATTTTGAAGAGAAAATCATAACGAAGAGATTGAGCACAAAGTGGAGTACCAAATCGTAAAGGGAAAAAAGTTATCGATGATTGAGTGAAAAAACTTATTTTGCCCAAAAATAGAAAAAAGTTTTAGATTTTTTATATTTTTTTTTTATGGTCTATTTTGATGTAACTTTGTCCCCTGAACACGAATATACCATTTATTTCCCCGCAAACCCAAAATTTCAAGGGGAAAATGTCGAAAAACTATTTTAGAACGGGTTTTCTCATTTTCTCACTCTAATTTTGTACTTTCGGCAAAAAATCGGGCATTTTCGTGATCAGTAGAAAATTTCCGATCAAGTAGACCCTTTTAAGAGTTTAAAAACGGAAAAAAAAATTTTTCGACTTCCCCCGGCCCCTTTACCGAAATCTCAAAAATCACGAAATTTCGAAAGGTCGTAGAGCAAACTTTTTGTGAGCTATGGAGATTCAATTGGTCAGTTTGGAAAAGCTTTTTGCCTGACTTGATTAACGGCGTTGGATTCGTATCGATATCTCGTATAGTTTTCCCGAAAAGTCCACTTGAAAAATCGGAAAAAAAGAGGCAAAGGGGTATGTATGGAAAAATTTGCAAAAATCGATGGTCCAACTTTGAAATTCTGCCAAAAATC